>CM055956.1:13058044-13307651 GCA_029490685.1 Schizonepeta tenuifolia
TAAAAAAGAAAAAACTTTGAAATGAACCTTAGTTTGCAAGCATAGAGTCTGTTTATATGAGTTTGACCTGTGAGTCTTTGGGTGAAATTCGAGTAACCTGTTTAATAGTAACAAGTCTAAGTGGCAAAGATTTTGTTGCACAAAGTTTTCAGTTCTGAAATTTCAATTGTTTAGTTGGAATAACTGTGCACGATTTATGTTTATTTGAGCCAAGGCCCAAGAAGATTGTCCTTTATGCTTGATTTTGTTGGATTTAGTACGGAAATTTTCCATAAATCACTAGTGATATGCCACTGTGGTATAATTCTTAGTAGTGGCTTTGTTAAATTGGCTTTAGCTGCAGATATTTGCAATAGCAAGAGGAATGTTACTTCCCAGAATTACTTGTCATTGTTTTGTGCTCCTCGTGTTACATAACTGATCCCATCATGCATAATAAAGTTATAAAATTATGAAGCATTGTATGTTGATAACTGAAACAAAAAAATGCACCACTCCACTGTTGCATAAAGTTTTCATGAAATTGTAGCTTTCCCAAATTGTTTAGTAATTGAGAGCAATCCAATGAACGCACCACTTCTAAGAAGATCTGTCTTAGAGGTTGTGTTTGTCTAAGTTATTGCTTATTTAGCTGTATACTGATCATGCTAGTAATATGTCATATTCCTCAGCTTGCTGCGAGGGGGTATGACACTGGATGGTGCGGCAAAGTATTATTTACATGTGCACTAGGATAACTCCTGATAAATAGAGTAAAAAATGAGCTCAGCACAAAAAATCACCAGTTTATGTTGATTCCTTTTGTGTTTTACTAGACTCAAATAAGAAGATACGGGTTACTCTTCTGAATTATGTAAAAATGTAAAATATGATGCATGTATTCATTGAAATATGGTAATCGTTAGAATATAGTTAGTCCTTGCTATGCTACTTATATAGCATGAATCATGCAACCTGGTCAATATTTCTCCATAAGACCATGTCCTGTGGTTGCCAAACAGTTCACAAGATTACGATAAATGCGCACTACCTGCTATGTTGGTTCATTACTGTAACACCCCATATTTTCGTATGCATAAATTGACTTTATTATTTTAAGCATACATAATTGGGACCTATAAGATTTTTTGAGTCGTCTAATTTATTATAGGTCATAGTTAAAGCCTAAAAATCAATTTATACTAGCAAAAAGATGTTTACTTTTGATTCTTATTATTTGAAATTTTATGTTTGTGCCAAATAAAGTTTAGCTAAGAGTTTTAATATTTTAAAGACGTAGTGATAGTTTAATATTTTCCTTATTGTTCTTGTGGGACAAGTGAAATAGAGGAAAAGATTTAAAGAAGTTTTGACCACATTGACTTCTAATATGATTAGTTATTAAAAAGAAAATAATCTATTTCTTAAAAGCTTATCACCTTGGATGCATATTCTTCAAAATATCTAGATCTTGATTGATTAATGGAATTGAATTTATTTTATTATTCTTTAAGAATATTAGAAGGGGTAAAGAAGATTTACTCCTTCACTTAAACTCCTAGCCCATGTTTGATTGGGAATTGTTGGGGCATGGAAAGGGATTCACCTAATTGAATCCATTATTTGTTGTTCGGTTTGGGTAGTGGGTTAACCATTACCCTTACTTGAGGGTAATCCAATCCCCCAAAATGTTACCCTCCAAAATAAAGGAGTAACAAAATCATTTCCTCTCTAGATTCATTTCCCTTACATGTGAGTGCTTTCCATTTCTGAACCAAATACCTGATAAAAGTAACTATTTTTGTTACCATTCCTCTCCTCTACTTGATTCCATTCCCTTTCATTTCTGTACTTGAACCAAAGGAGCACCTAGTGTGTAGTTGGGGGTTATTTTCCATATGATAATAATATTATTTTTGTATACTTCAAAAATCCCAACTAGGGGTTATTTCTTCAGCTGATAGTATTAGGTTAGGATTCAAATCTCATGCATCAAGTTTCATATGATTATGATAATATGATTTATTTACTTCTTTAAATGTATCTGGATAATTGTATGTTCTCTCATTGAGTGTTTTTTGATATGCTCACCTCTTTATAGACTTTTAGTTTTCAGGATTCGGAGTCTAAGTAGTCGTAGAAGCCAAAAGGACTAGTGCAAAGGTTCGGGTTCTCAAGTTATTAATCGATTTGTTTATTTTTAGTGTTTACGATTAAATTCGAATTTTAAGTTTAGCCTATACTCTAGATCAGGTTTTAATTATTTAGTTGGATGGATTAACTTTGTTTCGTATTTGATTATTATATGATAGGTTGTTTTGGTACTCAAGTTGATTTAAAGGTTTATGGGGTTGTTTTTCTTCAACCTATTATTCTTGCTTTTAAATCAAGCAGGATTACTTGGGATATTTGTAATGTTCCTAGGAGATCTTACATTCTTACTGCAAAGTAGATTCAATAGATAATGGATTTTTCCTTTCGGGCATGTTCTTAAACTATTTAGCATCTTTTAATAAATTAAATCTCAGTTTATCGGCAAAAGAAAATTAAATTTGTAACGTCATGTGCTTAATTAATTAAATGTGTATGTGTGTAGGATTTGGTTCATATAAAAACTATCCCCATGTAAAAACTACAAACTAATCTTAAAACGTTGATCATGGTATGCTAACTGTTAATAAACAAATGTGTTAACCGTGTTCAATTTATCTGGCTTTGTTTGGATAGAAAGGTGTTAATCTATATGTGTTATAGTATTAAATAAAATTTGACTCTCTTCTTGTTCTGTATCAAGGGATTGTTGTATTTCCAAATATGTTTAACTACATAAATAAATGTGCAGTTCAATGTATGTCTTGGAAAGGATAAAATATGTTTTTTTTGTGTATGGATATTGATATATAGATTGTTGTCTGCACTATTTGTAATGCAAGTATATTGTAACATTTTAGTTAATTAAGAAAATAAAGTGTTACAATTACCATTTGACTTGGGCTTCTTTTTCTTTCTAGGGCTGTAAGTGCTCATCGGCTGATTTTGGGATTGAAGATATTCCAAATTGTGTCATTTAGCTTATGTTGAAGTTATCGCACACGCTTAGATAATTAACTAGCACCTTTGGCTTGGGATTGAACTTTTAGTTCATGTAGCAAATAATTATTATTCACTTCACAACTACTGGCTGTAAGAAATTTTCTTTTTCTTTTTATTGTAGATGGATGATTATGAGAATGTGGCCGTGATAGTTCTGTTGCTGTCGATGCACATATAATACCACCATCAGAGACATTTTTGTAGCTTTATTCTTATTGGAGTCTAAATGTTGAGCTTTTGGTAGCTTTTCGATGTAGTTTTGCCATTCTATTACTTAAATAGCCTCCTGAAATTTGGCAATCAGGCATGTAATGTAAACCATACATCCTCATTACGGCTTAGTATTGTTTGAAGTATTTTACTGATTGCTTGCACTTGTATCACAGCTTGCAATGATGATTTATGATCAAGAGAAATTCTTACATGGGTATATATGTAGTACACCCACGCCACCAAACCTCTTTGAAGGCCTAAAAGCCAAAGCTTGCAACGATGATTTGTGATTTTATCTTTCAAGGCCTATAAGCAAGAGCTTGCAATTAGGGATGGCAATCGAGTATAGTGAGCACGGATAGTGGCTATTTATGTCCGTACCTGCGAGCGAAGATTGTACCTACTGTTCGACCCGCGATACGTGACGGGTACCTTCCTCCACCCACACCCTCCACCCGCGGATACCCGTCACCCGTCGGGTATCTACCAACCCGCCACCCGTTGGGTACCCATCTCCCGCGAATCAGAATTTAAATCAAAATGAATGACAATTTAACACAAATAAAAAATTAACTACAAAGCACATTGTTCAAATCCATAAAGTTTAAATCCAACAGTTAATATTTAAATTCATCAACTAAAATTCAAAGTTCAAATTTAAATCTAATAAAGTTATACTATTATTTCAAGTCAGCGGTTGAAAGAACAATCTTCCTTCAACTCTTCTTCTTTGTCTTCAAGATATGTTCAAAAATTTTCATTCTTTCCTTGACCTATGAAACAAACAATTATTTACATTAGAAACTGAACATTACATAAAAATAAGATTAATTGTAATTACAAATTTACCTTCAAGTTGGTTTCAAAGTCAATCTTGACAACACATTAATGCTTCTAATAGCCTTGGTGTGAGACGACTGCGATGTTCACTTAAAACCCTCCCGCTAGTACTAAAAGCTGATTTTGAGGCCACTGTGGTTATTGGGATAGCAAAGATATCACGAGCTATGAGGCGAAGTGTAGGATAATGTGTCCCAGTCACCTTCCACCAACTAAGTATATCAAAATTGTTGGGAAAATTAGTAAATGTTTTGATTTATTCCAAAACCCAATTGACCCCAACTGAGTAGAAGAGCGATCAGTCAGTTAGTAGCTAGAGCATACTGTTTGAGCGTAGGGATTTTATCTTTATAGGTTCAAGCAGAAAAAGTTAGCCAGACTGAGAAGGCAGTTCATGATCAAGATGATTAGTCAGACCGGAACTCGACTAACTCTAGAACTGAACCATGCAATTCATGCATATCGAGCAGTTGTGTCGAAGTCAGACGATCCAAAGTCAAGAAGGGAAGACTTGAAAGACTGTGAAAGAAGAAGAGTTCAAATTCAAATTCAAATCTATTCGGAAGTACAAGACGGCCGGTAACTTTCCATAAATGGACTGACCACAGAAACTTGCATAAAACAAGGGTTGCAGTTACCATTTCGGAGGTTGTAGAGAAGTAGGTGGAGTGCCATACTTTTTGGCAGATGTCAAACGACTCTTTCCAACGGCTAACTGATCTCCCTCTCTATAAATAGAGGTCTCTACAATGCGAGAAAAGGACTGGAAATATTCCTACGCACAAGCATTCAAGCAAATCCAAGCAAGTAGCCTTCTCAGAGCAAGAACATAAGCATCAGAAGCCAAATTGCAGAGAGTCACCAATCCTCCTCATTTGCTTCATTCTAGTTTCTCATAGCCCGTTCTTTGATCGAGTCTAGAAGTTCTATTTCTTGTTGTATCTAAGTAAATTCTCTGTAAATAGATTGAGTCTATAAACCTTAGGAAGAAGCCTTCACTTTTCAAGTGTTGAAGGCTTTATAGTTGGAAAAACACCAACCCCACCCTTTAGGTTTTTCTTTGAACCCGTAGTCAAAGAGTCTAGGTCCCTTAGAACCCGTAATCTAAGATAGGCTTTACTCTGACCCTACATACAAATATGTTTTTTCTGTAAATCGCACTAAGTGTTTGAGAACTTGACCTTCCCAGCAAAAGATTTCACTTTAAGTAACGAGTAAAAAATAACTATCAACTTCCGCATTGCAAACTCTTTAAAACCTCAGTCAGGATCACACAGTTGACCATCAGTCAAAGAAGTCAAGTGTGTACCTAACTGTGCGACAGCTCTGACTGACTTCCTCAATTGTTGAGTGACTGAACTAAGGGGAGTGTATTGGATGGTGGAGTTTGAGGTATTTTTAAGGAGTTTGAAATCCAAGGGTATTGGATTGATGGATTTCAAACTCCTTAAAAATCCTGGGGTACTGGTTTCAATGATTTTGACGTAATTCAAACTCCATGCAAATCCTGGGGTATTAGATGCATTGATTTTCAATTCCCTCAAACTCATGCGGTATTCAACATCATATGGATTTAGAGTGATTTCACTTTGCCATGATTTGGACGTAATTCACAGTGAAAAATACACAGAGTGAACTCCGGCCTCTGGACATGGGAGTTCGACGTAATCCATATCTACGACCACGGCTTAGCACGATCGCTAGGTTTGAGTACTTCGCACGATCGCTAGCAAGCCATGGTCGCTGGTTTTGAGATCAATCCGTGACCATGGCATGCTCGCGATCGTTGGAAGTCGAAAGGTCTCGATATTACTTTAACAAAACTTCACAGAATAACGGTAGTATCCATTCTTCCAAACTTCTGCCACATTGCAGCAACTCCAGCTCTTATTTCTCCAAGCTCCATTGTGATTTGGTTGTTCTTCTTACAAGGGTATTCTTTTT
Organism: Schizonepeta tenuifolia; assembly: GCA_029490685.1. Taxonomy (NCBI): domain Eukaryota; kingdom Viridiplantae; phylum Streptophyta; class Magnoliopsida; order Lamiales; family Lamiaceae; genus Schizonepeta; species Schizonepeta tenuifolia. The sequence continues at coordinate 13,064,114 of CM055956.1, forward strand.
TTCTTCATTACAGTTATGATTGAAGTAAACTTTTTATTTTTTGTGTTGGTTGTTTTCTGTAAGCTCCATTTTGGTTTGGTTTGAGCAAGTATTGGAGAAATGTTGAGAAATATGTGGATTTTTGTTATGTTGAGCATGAAAATTATGTAAGTACATATGAATATTTGTTCAATACTGTGAGAAATACTGGATTTTGACTATGACATTGCATGTTTTTTTGTTGTTCATCTTTTCATTCCCACAATCGATGTACTCCAGCAATCGCGTGAATGATGTCACTGGGCTCACGTGGTCTCGTTGATTGTAGTTTTTTTATACAGTATTGCATGTTTCTGATTTGTGTTTTATTAGTATTGTTGATATGGGGGATTCACAAGACGATACGAAGCGAAATGCATCTTATGATGCATGGACTAAGCAGCAAGCTAATTTATTGTTAGAGTTAATGGTTGATGGTGTGCGTCGGGTATGGCATGATAATAGTGGTATTTTTAGCAAATCAACTGTTAAACAGAGAATACTTCATGTACTTAATGAAAAACTGAAGTGTAATAGGACCTATACTAATTACCAAAGCCGAGTTAGATAGTTTAAATCACGTTGGGCAGCCTATTCAAACCTTATGCGGTTTAGCTCGGGTTTTGGATATGACCACACTACTAAGAAGTTCGCAGCTCTAGATGAAGTACGGGAAGATTATTTAGCGGTAAGCTTCTTAAAATATTGCCATAATAGCATCTAATTCATTTTGAGAATCTAGTAAATAATTATATTTTTTGTTTATTTATGCTATGGTCACCCCAAAGACGTTAACATGTGCGATGCTGAGTGTCCTGATTATGAGCAATTAGAAATGTTTATAGGAAATGGTGTTGCTGTGGGAAAAAATTCAGTTGGGTTGGGTAGTAGTACTGATGCAAGGACATTCACCGTAGAAGATGTACGCATAGATGAATTGGGATATGATGCTGAATCTGAGATGTTTGTAGGACTATCCCAACTTCAAAATGATCCAGCCATTTCTTCCACACCACATGTTTCCACACCACTTTCTGTTCAACCTGACGTCCCCGTGGTCCCTACTCAAAGAAAATCTCAACCCAAAAGGAGTAGAGTTCAGTATGATGCATCATCTACTTCTACTGAGAATGTCTCTTAAAACATTCTCATTGACACCATTACCAAGCTAACAACTACTTTTGATGAAGTGAGTGAAATGTTAAAGAAGAGAGAAAAGGAATGATCATATACTACTTGGGATGCTATCAAAGAGGTCCCAAATTTGGATGAAGAATCCCACCTTAAGGCATTTGACTTGCTTAACACAAAGTCCAAACAAGATGGTTTCTTCAAGATGACTATTGAAGAGCGAGCATCTTGGATAAAATACAAGCTTAGAGAATAGTCCTTATTTGTTTTAGGATGACTGTTGGCACTTAGTTGATTATTAAGCTATTTGTATTTGCTACTCTAATTATATTGCATTTTGGATATTGTTATTGTATTTTGGATATTGTTGAATTGCTAATGCTTGCTAATGTTGTATTTTGGATATTGTTAAATTGTTAATGGTTACTGTTCGAAATTCCAAACTCAAGCAGAATTGGTATTAGCTTGCGCTGGATTACACAACTTTCTTCGGAAAGAGTTTCGCTCTGATGAGTTTCCAGTAGAGTATGAAGACGATGAAGATCCACGACATGATAACGTGGAAGATGAAGAATGGCTTTCTCAAAGCCAACTCCAACAAAGAACGAAAGTGAATGCTTAGAGAATGAGTATAGCTAATGCCATGTGGGAAAATAGGCCAATGTATAACAACGGTGGAGATGAAGATGATAAGAATGCTGATTAGTCGTTAGGGTATTAATTTGTTGGATACATCTTAAATTTGGACTAATGTATCACTGATATTACTTTATGTTTTTTGAACATATACTCCCTCCGTCCAAAAATCATATGCTCATTTGGGTTCCGGCACGCGGATTAAGAAAAGCTGATAAAGTTGTTTTGAGTGGGTAAAAGTTAAAATGTAGGGGTAGTGAAATAATGACAAAAAAACAGTGGTTTTGAGAAAAAAAATGGTGGTATTGACCAAAAAGTAGGAATAAAATTGTTGTGAGGTGGGACCATCAATAGCAAATGGTAGTAAATATAGGAAAAGTAGGAGGGTATGGTTGTACAGAAAGGTAAACAGACATTTGATTTGTGGATAAAAAAATATGGGTAAGTAGGCATTTGATTTGTGGACGGAGGGAGTATTACTTTCTGTTTTAATCTTTTTATGCTCACAATTAAAAATAAAATAAAATATTGACAAATGTAAACTAACTAACATCAAAATAATAAATTGTTCAACCACAAATACATAAATAGTTCAAGTACTGGAAAATAAATAGTTCGACAACATAAAAAAATAATTGTTCAACGAAGTACAAAACATAAATAGTTCGACGATAAAATATATTAATTGTTCAAATCCAGAATAAATAAAAAACCTAGCGATCGTTGGTGATCCGCGGTCGCAAGAAATCTTCATGCAACGCGATCGCTGTGATGTTTGGCCGCGGGCATCAACGATCTTCTCCTTCTGCTTCTGCTTCTCCTTCTGCTTCCCCTCTGCCCAATATAAAAAAAGAAAAAAAATTAGACAATGCAAGATTTATAATAACCTAAAATACCAAAAGAACTCACTACTGATTGGGTGGTTGGGCCTGCAAAGCTGCCATCTCGTCATGTTGAGCATTGAACCTGGAATACACATCATCACGAAATGCACCAAATTGTACATCCTGAGCATCGAATCTTTGATTCACATCCTGCCTCAAGGAAACAAATTGATCATTGATATCTTGCCTAAATTCCCCAAAAGTCGAGTCAAAATGATCTCGAAAAGACTGGAAATCAGCCTGGAAACCCCCATAAGCATGCTCCTCGGGTGCCGCCAGTGGCACTTCGTGCTCCTCATGCTGCTCCTCTTGCTCCTCCTCTTGCTCTTCCTCTTCATAACTGACTCTATGTTCCTGACCCCTGGATGTTGAAGCTTCACCTTCACCCTTTTTGGCAACAAAAGTTCTAACACATTGCCTTTTTGCCGAAGGCACAAAAGTGTGTCGATCTTTTATTACATTAGACTGAGTCAGCTCACTGGAGTCAATGAAATAAGGCTCAAGTTCTTCATAACCGTCTTGGGGGCCCGTTTTGGATGAGATAACTCCATTAAAATGAGCCAACCCTGTAATAATTGCACCAAATGATGCATGAGCACTAGGGCGAGTCTGTGTCTGATGCAGAGCACTAAAAAAAAAAGCTTGAAATACAAACAGGAGTGCGTTCTTTGCACAAGACAACAGAAATAGTTATGTTGAATTCACCTTATTTGCCTCCACCTTCCCACAGGTATTATAGGCAATAAACTTGTGCAAGATTATCAAAGCCGGCTCATCAAGATAACCATTAGACATACCGTCGGGATTCCAATTATCATAACCAGTCAATGCTTTCCACTCAGCATTAGCATTAAAACCTTTAGGTTTCTCAGGTTCCCCAGTAGTTTCAAAACCAAACACTTTCTTCATTCTCAGTAAACCAATTGTATACTTCTTATTTTTCATTCGAACATAAATCTTGGTTTTATCAAGAGTCATCTTCAGTGAAGTTAAAAACTCCATGCAAAATTATCATAAGCAGAAGCATTATCACTATCTTTAGCAAATGTCTTCAAACCCAAAACCTTCAAATATTTAACTACTTTAGCCTCAATCCTAAGATCTCTGATCAAAGCCCAGTCCATATATCTTGGACGTGAAACATGATTCTCAGTAAATTTAACATATACTAGACCCTCCCAATCAGATTTCAATTCAAATGGAGCCTCATACCTTTCTGTGAAGTCTTCAGGAGGGTCAGAATTGTCGGCGTTCTTCGTACGCACCATTTCCACGCGACCAAATTTGACACGTGACCATGGAAACTGATTGTTCTGTGCGATCGTTGGGAATCCACGACTGTGGGGTAGGAAATCGACGGTGAACTGTTTTGACAACGGTGGAATGCGACCTTCCCACTGTTGACGGCAAATATGAGGCGGGAAGGGAAGGCGGCGGTGGTGGAACTGGGTTTGACGGCAAATATGAACTCAAAGTTTGGGATTGAGGAAGCATCGATGATAAAAAAAATAATACTGCCTCTCAAGGCGCGGGGATATCGTGATTGTGGTGGAGGGAAGGCGGTGGAGTTGTGGCGGCGATGGAGGAGGCGCAGGTGGAGAGACGGCGGTAGAGAAGATAAAGTGAGAAAGCGATGTTTCAAATTGGGAGAATTAGGGTTGGGTGTTGATTTTAATCCCCGATCCCCAATTTGAGACACGTGATCGTGCATAACCCGCAATCGCAGGGATCACGCTCGACCGATGTAAACACGAGATCGCGTGTGTGTGGATTTCAATTCGGCCAAACTCCCTAAAACTCCACCCCGAAATCCCCCAAAGCCCACCCTCAACTCCCCCAAACTCCCCCAAAATACCATTGAATTCAACTTCATGGAGTTCAATTCCATGGAGTTCAATTACATTAAAATCCACATCATTGCCAATCCAATAGACCCCCCTAAACAGTTCTTTTAAAGAAAAAGTTTTTTAAGTAAACACAAGTTACTCGTTACCGGGACCATAAAAAGTTTTCGTCAACACAAGGAAGATTTTTTGCTTCCATATAACGATCCAACTCATTTTTTGATCTCACAACACTATTACTCTTTTTTTCTTTCTGTAAGCATTTTGAATATTGTCAACACTTCAGAAGAGTTGCTTGAACAACATCAGTTGAAGAGATCACACTCACACACCCTCTCTTTGCAGTGTTCGTCCATCCCTATTAATTAATCAATATCAAGAGACAAGAATCCCACAACAAAAAAAAAAATGGAAATGCAAAGGATAGTGTGATTTTTTTTTACACCCTAAACCCTAAATTCGACATTAAATTGTGTCAGATTTTAAATGAACGTAATTTATATTTAGACTTGAAATTGAAATAAATAAGTGAAGAAAGAGAAGATGAGCAAGTAAGTACCTGAAGCAGCAGCACTAGTGCGGCAGTGCTAGAGCTCACTGTTGACAAAACAGAGAGAAAAAATCAGTAATCGAAGTATTTCGGCCGGATTTGGAAAATAAATGGAAAAAAGAAAAGAACGGAGAGAAAGAGAGAGAGAGAAGGTACGGCTGCAGTTGGAAATGGAGGGGCGGAGACGAGAGAGAGAGTAGCGGCGGACAAACCGAAAGAGGAAGGAGATGAGAATATGAGAAGGGAAGGCGTAGAATAATTCACGTAGGGTTTTCACTCAAAAATTTTGAGTAATATTCTTTTAGGGATGATGGGTTGAGCTTGGGAGTTGGGCCAAATAATATTATAGACACTAAATGATATTTGGGCTAAGATCGAGAGTTAGAAAGAAAAATAAAATAGTCGGGTAGTAGTTGGGTATTTCACTGGTAATTTTCGTGGGTAAACGGGTTTCGCGAGTACGATAGGAACTATCCATACCCGTACCCGTGAACTAAATGGATAAATAATTCTAACCATAAAGCTACCCGTGGATATCAAATGCCCCTCAAACCCGAACCTATTAGGGTCGGGTACCCATGGATAAATTGCCATCCCTATTTGCATTGATGATTTGTGATCAGGTCTTTATCTTGTAATCTTTATATTTTTTAGATTACGAAGATCCTCCTCTCCTAGACCCCATGGCTGGCCATACAACATGATCATGTTGGAGGTTCGGAAACTTTGAAATACTATCCAACACTTCTGGAATGGTCATGTATGGATCCTCTGTGCGATGTTTAGACCTTGCAACAACCGCTCTCTTATCCTTATTTCAACTTTCTCGGCTCAAAATACGACTACTTATCTAGACATAAGGAGATCTGAAGAAAATAGAAACATAACTGGAAATAGATTAAAAAGGAAAGTTTACGATGCATCGGCAGACACCAACGTAAAAGAGAACTGAAAAGCTAAAGGAGCCTGATAAGATTGGGTTAACGCCTTATCAACAAAAGAAAAATGGATAAAACTGTACAGAAATCGAGAAATACAATCTTCGCTTTAAGTTGAGTGATCTACCTCGCTTACTGCTCCTCGCCTGCGATGCCGGATCTCGATTCCTGTAAAAGAGAAAAAGTCCCACACCGGGGTGACATCCGGTGAGGGACCTCCGATGCCTAAGTCAGATACTTGGGCAGCAAGAAAAAAAGAAGCGAATATAAAAAGTGTAAAAAGTGTGTATGAGTATAATACCTTGAGCTATGAGAAGTGAGTGCTTTTTTATAGGGGGTTTAGGTAAGGGTAGATTAGTCATTCTGCTAGGGAGGATTCATGGGCCCTGTTTTTTGGGCCTCTTACCTCTTGTGAGTTTGCCCCTCTGCTTCGAGTGAACTGGGCCGCTACTGTTGGGCCGTTCATGTTGATAATGGATCTTGCTTTACTCATCTCATATCAACCACCCTCCCCTATTCTCAGTGACATGGCAATATTAAGTCACTTAGAGTAGAAGAAATGGGTAACTTCACAATGTCACGTCCCGCTCCTTTCTGATCTCTGCTCGGATCCGGATCGTCCAATCCAGGAGACTTTTCATTTCCAGCCGTAGGATGATAATTATTTAACTGCGCCAATTTATAAAAATTGGGCGGTTGGTTCATTCCTATTGATCTGTGCCTTTTCAGTTTTTCAGCTTTTCTCTCTCCCTTCCTTAACTCATTTTTTCACTTTCCCAATTTTCTTCTGCCGTAATTCACTTCCTCTTCGTTGGGCAATTCTTCTACGATTTCTATCTCATTCCTCCGGCGATTTCTTTCCCTGCTCGTTCATCTTTGATTCGTTTCCTCCGACATTACCAGGTATTCTCGCTGGTCCTTTGTATTCTCGAGTCCCGTCCGTCATTAATTTTCTTTATTTTGCAATTGCGGACTTGATTTTGAGGGGGAAAATGTCGAATTCTACTGAGCAATCCCTTAACACTAGCCTAGATGAGGAAATATCCAACTATGCCGACTCGGAGGACGTTGCTTCTCCGGAGCGCTCCGAGTCGAAAACCCCAGCCCTGTGCGAGAGCAGGTTAGGTTAGGAAAGAAATTGGGGAGAATAGATTAAAGAAGATTCTCGATAATCCAGTAAACATCGCCACGACAGCAGTGTCGGGGATCTTGTTGCTGATGGGGAATGAATTTAAATCCCTCCAGCGTCTGCTTGGGTTTGCGATTTTGTTTTTGCTCAAGTGAATCCTAATAATTTTGCAAACCAAGTCTCTTTCCCAGCTATGATTTTTTGGCTGAATCAGGTGCTGGCAGGAATTAGATTTCCCATTCATCCTTTTTTATGTTCTGTGTGCAAAGATTATGCCCTCATGCCTAATCAATTGACTCATTCCGCCATTCGTACAGTTTTTGGGTTTTATGTTCTTTTTTCCAGTTTTCATTACAAACCTTTATCAGACCTTTTTATTAGCTGTTTTGATATTCAAAAAAGTGCCCAATACTTTTACTGCTTTCGCACTCATCCTAGGAGTCCTGCCCGCTTCGCTGTTTCTCGTGAGAGTACAGATAAGGAATGGAAAACCAAATTCTTTGTTGTTATGCCTCTTGATGAGTACTGGCCCTTTCCCACTCGCTCCTGGGTCTTGGGTGTTAAAAACTTTGGCCATCGGAATACCTTGGCCCAGCTTCTTCCCCGTGATGTTCAAGTTATGGAAGCCCTATCCACATATGCCGATATTGATAATCCAGGTGAGGGGAAGAAAGGAAAAACGAATAAATTTAACATCATCAAGATGTTGCGTTCTCCGGGCATTCTTCGACATTTTGGATTCCTAGGCAGTCTACTTCGCCCCCTCAAGATCTACAAGTCTGGTAGTCCTCGTTCTTAAAGTATGTTTCTATTGTTTCATTTGTTGTATTACTTAAGAGCTTTTTTATGAACATGTTGGACTTGTCCGTAGCCATGGCTGAGGAATCCTTTGCTAAGCAGTTTAGCCTTGATGTGGATTTGGACTCTCTACTGGCCAGCTTGGGGGGTACCTGAACACCCCAACATGTCAGACCTGGACTCTATGCTGGAGATAAAACAGGATGAACTGTTTGACAACCTAACCGCAGCGGGTGCTGGTCATTCCTTCATTGGGTATCCCCCTCCAGTACTGGTAGTTACTGATAGGTCAGAACTGGCTTGTGCTGAGGCCAGTGCTGAATCAATCGTGGCTCCACATGCTAAATCTGGTCCTTCACCGAAGAAGAAAAAATCGAGTTCTAGCCGAACAACTTTCTCTTTCGCGGCAAAGGGACTAGAGGGAGAAAAGTCAGCAGAGGAGAAGAAGAAGAGAAAACATGATGACCACATTCCTACTGAGAAAAGTTCTAAATCTACTCGGGAAGAGAAAAAGAAAAGAAAGCATCCCGACTTGCTGTCTTTTGCCCATTAGTCTTTGGCTAAGAGAGCCTCAGGCTTCACAGCGCCTCCAAAGACTGCTCCAGCTGTTCCAGCTCCTTCGGGACCTGCCACTTCTCCGCCGATTTCCACCTCGGCTCTGCAAGAAATGGTAGCAACTTTCCAGAGTTCAGCTGGGTCCTCCCAGAGCACCCATCATTCTTGAATGTCTTGGGAAGCAACTTCCTGGGAGTGCTCGAGCTTCCTCTTCAAAAATGCGAGGAGTTTATTACTCACTCTTTGTCTACCCCTAAGGATCGAGAGAAGATTCAAAAGGAAACCTTCGAAAGCTGCAGGGCTCAAATTGGTGCTCGCTTGCTCCAAGTATGTCACTAATTCTTTTTCTTTGTCTGTTATATATGCTTCCTACTCATGATTTCCTTCTGTTGTCTTCACTCCTTAGGCTTTGGCCTATTTAAATGCTGAATTTTACGAAGATGGCGATACCATGTCGCAGAAGCTGATGGCTGTTGAGCGCATGTCCTGGAAACTCTCTCGCAAGCATTCTAAGGTAAGAAAGGACTTTTCCTCCCTCCTTCAAGGGAAAGAGCAGGAGGTGGTAGAACTGCAAAGTGCTCATGAAATCCTCCTGGCCAAGCATCAAACTTTGGAGAAGGATTTCGAGTATTTTGGAAAAGGAAAAGTGGTTCTCAGACCACCATTGGGCATCTAGGTGATCAGATCAAAGACCTGGAGGCTCAGGTGGAAAAAGAAAGAAAGATAGATGACCAACGAGTATCCGCAGCGCTGCAACAAGGGTATGAAGTGGGTAGATCTGTGGGCGTGAGGGACTGCTTCCGCCGATTGTTCGTTACTTCTCAAGGGCAAAGGCTCCTTCAGTCCTTAAAGGACAAGCTTATACAGGGATATCGCAGTAGCGCTCAATACTGCAAGGAACTTTTCCCAAACATCCACCACTTTACTCAAGAAAGGAACCTTCAAGGCTTTGCTTATACTTACGGTTTGAAAGGTGCTCGCCCTAAGAAGGAAAAGATGGTTGCTTGGATTCCTGAGATGCCAGCACATTGGCCTGTCCGTGATCCCGCCACCGCTCCAAACCTTCCCTGGTGGGAGGATATTATGGAGACAACTCTTAACGGTTTTATCGAATCCGAAGTTCCAGATCCAAACTTGCCTACTGCAGAGGAGCCCTTTGTGCCCCTGAGCTCAGAACTGACGGCTTTCTCAGACGCCTCTCTTCCCAGTGCTAGCTCGATGGCGATCCCTGATGCTTAGTATGAGGGCCGTAATCAAGGCTTCTTCCAGGATATTTTCGTACCACTCCGAACTAATGGTTATTTTGTCTTGGTTTTACATAGGCCTATTTTGTACCTCCTCTATGGATATTCCTGTATTTTTCACTTTGATGGATACTATTTCACTTGTTAATCATTTATTGGTTATCTGCTCGATTTCTTGACCCTTGAGTTTTCCGTTATCTCATACTCTTATGATTGAAGAAATGCTGTCTTAATTTCTTTTATGCCTATTCAGCGTCAATGCTGTACTCGGCTGGCGGGTAGGGCTGTATTTGAAGTTTTTGTTTCACTCCCTATCTCTTTATGATGCTTGTCGTATTCTCAACTACTTCCTTCACATGTCTTTATTACCCCAATTAATAGGTTTTCATCTTCCTATAAATCTATGCCGGCTATGATATTTTAAGTATCCTATGTTGAAAAACATCATGGGCTTTCTATCTTTATTTCCTACTGGATTTCCTTCCTTACGCCAGTCTTGGATTTCTTTCCTTGTTGTTGTCATACATCTGAGATATCTAGCCCATCTCGTCTCCCCCCAACGCCGAATATTGGGAATTGAGGTTCGCTTTTGACCACACAGGCCTCTAGAATTGGCTTCGCATGCGGCCTGTCCGGAGAGGGGCCGCTTTTTCCTTACTCCTGTCCGAGGGAGTGGGAACATCCTAGCCTTTGGGATAGTCGTTAGCGCGGTCACATCTACGCGTTCCTGTAGTTGCAGATTCCTTCAAGGGAGTTGTCTTGCTCGGACGTCTTTGTTTCGATCTAGTTATTGTTGTTTTGTTTTTACTTCCTTTGAATTGATTGCTGAAAAATAGTAGTTTTTTCTTTCCTTTGAAAGAACGCAGTGATGAGGGAGTCTTGGATTCAGGGCTGACTATTAACTTATTATGATGTATCCCCTTTTTAAACTTTAACGAGAAGGTGATTTTTCCTATGTGCAAGGGTTTCACTTTTCCTTTTATATATTTGCATTGTTTCTGACACGCTTTCGCTTTGCTATCCTCTCCCATCTTTCTTTTTACTTACGGATTTCCTTGGAAAACTAAAAAAAAAAGGAAAAAGGCTGACCAAAGAAGATCTATTTTTTATCTTTGTTCGAAAAAAGAGAAGCTTTAAATGCTCATAACTGACCGTGTCAGTTACTGTCCCAACTGCCCACTGTAGAGAAAAAAATCATTAACTTTTTGGTCACTCTTTATGCCTATAAAATCCGTATTCCATCTTTTGTTTTGCACTCGACACCTTCCATGTGAAAAAATTCGAAAGAATCCTTGTGTTTCATTTATTTAGTTTCCTTTTGTATGTTAATCATGTTCTTCTTATTTTTTTTCTCTGCATTCCCTCTCCATCCTCGTCATCTGAGCGTTTTCCGATTCTCATGTCGACCCTTTCCTTGTTGTAGTCATATATCGGAGATGCAACTCTTGTTGTAGTCAGACATCTGATGCGGATTAACGATGTCTGGCTGCTAACGCTAAGTCTAGAATTTTTCTCCTCCGATCGTTGCTTTGTCAATGTGCATGGAGAGCAGGAAAAGAAGATCCTAAAGGAGGTGACCTTGTTGTTGTCTAGCTCTTTGGGCAGCAAGTTTAGCCTCGGAGTCTTTTTTTTTGTTTTTAAAAATGCTTATGCATGTTGTCACTTGACTTTTCACAGCGTCGAAGGTTAGGGGCCGGTATCGCGAATCAGCTCTGACGGCTTGAGCTCTTACTCTAGTGGTGGAGAGTGATGGGTGATGAGGCTGTGCTGCATCTTTGTAGCCTCCCCGGCTTTCCTAGGTACTTTTTGCATCAAAAAAAATAGGGTGGACGACATGGATGCCAAGGGTTGGAGATCTTTGCGCTTTTGAATCTCCCTCTCTGCGGGTGCCAGACCTAGTTCTCTTCATCCTCTCTTTGTGGAGATGTTCGGCCGGATTACTCTAGCGTAGAGGTTATCAATGAGATTTGCCAGGGGACCTCCGGTCTTTCTTCTTTTTATTAGAGCTGCTAGGGCAGTTTCGATTGTTGTAGATCTTATCAGAGTTTAGGGTTCAAGGTTCATGTTCTTTTATTGATAATTTCCGAGTTGTACTTGACATTATGTCTAGCAATGAATAACAAAGGTGGAAAATTTCTCGTGTGTTAGTTTTTCAATTTAAATTTCATTTGTTTCGTATTTTGTAATATCGATGTTGTGATTGAACTACCACGTTCGGAATACGTTAAGATACCGTGTTTGATTGACAGATCTCAAAATGAAAACTTCAACATCCGCAGCTCCTCTTAATTAAGTGATTACACTCTTTAAAACAGTAATGGCTTACTTAGATGCCTTGATTAAAGATAAAGAAAACTAACAACCTCTGTTCGAAAAAATGATGTATCTAGACACCTTGATTGAATTACCAGAAAAAACTTGTCCTGCCTTTTTCAGGCGCCTTGCTCTTCTTTAAAAATAATACTTCTTCAGATTGTGCACGTTCCAGGAGCGAGGCAACTTTTTTCCTTTTGGTCCGATCAGCTCGTAAGCTCCTCCTTTTAACACCTTTGCCACTCTGTATGGTCCTTCCCATAATAGCTCTAACTTTCTAAGGGGCTTTAATGCATCAGCTCTCCTTAGCACCAGATCTCTGACTTCGAACTTTCTTTCTCTCACTTTGTCGTTGTGTCGAGCTCTGACAGATTCCTTATAGGATTCAGATCTGGCCTTTGCAACGTTTCTGGTTTCTTCCACTAAGTCCAGCTCTTCTCTCATTGCTTGGTTGTTCTTTGCTTCGTTATAGTTTAGAATTCTCTAGGACTTTGCTCCAATTTCTACCGGAGTGACTGGGATTGTTCCATATATTAAATCACTCGGTGTTTCCCCCGTGGCACTGCGAACTCCATTCTTGTATGACCAGAGGACGGAGTGTAATGAATCAACCCAGTCTCTTTCATCGGTCTCGAGGCGCACCTTAATTCCGCTCACGATGGTCCGATTAGTGACCTCTACTTGCCCATTAGTCTCATGATGCTCGACAACTGCAAACCTCTGAGTAATCCCCATGCTTCTGCACCATGCTTTCATCTTTCAGCCATTGAATTGGGATCCATTGTTCGAAACTAAGATTCTGGGCACTCTGAAGCGGCACACTATTTTCTTCTAGATGAACATCAACACGACGGTTGTGGTAATCGCTGATACAGCCTCAGCTTCTGCCCATTTGTTGAAATAATCAACAACAAATATTATGAATCTCTTTCCTCTATCTACTTTGGAGAAAAGCCCTACGATATCTATTCCCCACTTATCGAACAGACAGGAGGCATACTGACCTCCAAGGTTTTCCGCTGGGATATGTATGGCTCGCCCGTTCATTTGGCATCTGGCGCATTTCTGCACATAGTCTTTAGCATCCTTGGCGAGCGTAGGCCAATAGAATCCAGCTCTGATGATTTTCCTCACAGTGTCTCTGTAACCGGAGTAACTTCCAGCACCGCCCTCGTACACTTCTCTGATAGCGTAGCTATCCTTCTTTTTTCGTATACATTTTAGTGATGGGTGCGTAAAGGATCTTCTCATGAGCCATCCTTCGGCCAGACAATATTGCTGATAATTGATTTTGATGGATTTGTCCAGTCCAGGTAATTTTCTCCCTGTCCGCAGATAATAAATGATTGGGGTCCTTCAATCTGCCTCTCCTTCGATAGCTAACGTCTCTATCGTTTGAGTCTTTTTCTCTGCTACCATCATTGTGATCGTATTTCCTGTAAATACCATGTTTGTTTTGAATGCAACACACTTATCAGAGTGAGAGTTACTTTAATTGGATTGATGTATATACCTGCAGTGAGGTTCGAAGTGCTTGCTAGCTTGGCTAACTGGTCAGCTCTGACATTTTCCTCCCTTGTACTTGCTCAATTCGGCAGCTGCTAAATTTGCTCCGCAACTCTTTCACTACTTCCGAATATTTTACCATTCTTTCTTCTTTGATTCGCATGCTCCTTCTACTTGCTGTGTGACTAGTTGGGAATCAGATCTGACCACTACTTTCCTAGCTCCCATCTCCCATAGCATTCTCAATCCTGTGTTAGTGCCTTGTATTCGGCCTCATTGTTGGATACTCTGAACAGAAATGATATGGCGAAGTGCAATTTCTCTCTGTCAGGCTTGGTGATCATTACGCCTGCGCCACAGCCCCCAATGTTTGCCGCACCTTCTACCTCGGCGATCCAATCTTTTTCTTCCTTTTCTGCTCTGGTGGATTCTTGGATAAAATTTGCCAGAGCATGCACCTTTATTGCGGTTCTGGGTTCAAATTCGATGTCATACTCTCCCAACTCCACGGCCCACTTCACCATTCTTCCTGACAGATCAGGTTTGCCCAGGACTTGGGTGAAAGGCCAATGGCTTCGTACGACTGCCTTATGCGCTAGAAAGTAATACCTGCATCATAGTTGTTCAGGTGTTAAATTTATTCTGTTTTTTCCTTTTATTATCATTTTACTACTTCTAGACCCACATCGACTCTTGTTACCTCGATCTTCTTGCAGCGATCATGACATCCAGGGCTGCTTTCTCGACCTTAGTATACCTTTCTTCTGGTCCCTGAAAGTGAGTTTTTTTTCTCTTTTTAGATTGACAAATTAAATTTCCATCTACTTACTATATTATAATATATACTTGCTTACTTGCAGCATTCAGCTAACGTAATAGATGGGGCACTGCTTGGCTCCTTCTTCTTTGATCAGCACTAAACTCAAGGCCTGCTTTCCCACGGCAATGTATAAGTATAACGTTTCCTTGGGTTCTGGTTTGGCTAGCAATGGTAGCTCTGCCAGATGTTTCTTTAGGTCCTCGAAGGCTTGCTGACATTCTAGTGACCACTCAAATCTGGTTCCCTTCTTCAAGGTCTGGAAAAATGGCTAACTTTTATCTGCAGATCTGGAAATAAATCGAATCAACGCTGTTATCTTGCAGTTTAGGCTTTGCACATCTTTTATGCTTTTAGGGGGTTGCATCTCCAGTATGGCCTGCACCTTTGCATCGTTGACTTTTATTCCCTCAGAGGTGACCATATAGCCTAAAAACTTTCCTTGTTTGACTCCGAACACGCATTTAGTCGGGTTCAGTCTTAACCTATTAGCCCAAGCGATTGCAAACACTTATTCCAAATCTTTGGCATGAGAGATGGTTTTGGTACTGTGTACGAGGATATCATCTACATAGACCTTGGTATAAGTGTTGAGAATTTCTGAAAAAATGGTGTCCATCATTTTCTTGTATGTGTGGCCCCAGCGTTCTTAAGCCCAAACGGCATCCTGACAAAACCGAAAGTTCCTATAGAAGTAATGAAGCATACGTTCACTACATGATTTGGATCCATCTGAATTTGATAGTACCCTTGGTATGCATCCATCATTGAGAGGAGTTATGCTCCAGCCGTGGCATCTACTAGCTGATTGATACGGGCCAGCGGATAGTGATCCTTGGGACATGCCTTGTTTAGATCCCTGAAGTCATTACACATCCTCCATTTGCCTCCTGGTTTCTTGATCATCACTGCATTACACAGCCAGTTGGGAAATTGAATTTTAATGATGTATCCTGCTTGGAGGAGTTTTCGGACTTGCTCTCTTAGAGCTCTATCTTTCTCATCATCAAACTGTCTGAGTTTTTGGCGGACAAGTTTGACTTTTGGATTGATATTTAGCTTGTGCATGGCCACATGAGTATATATCCCCGGCAAGTCGTCGGTGTCAAAGGCGAAAACATCTGCATTTTGTTGCAAGCACGCTATTATTCTGTCCTGCTCTTCAGGTGTCATTTTCATGCCTACTCTGGTCCAAAACCTACCTTATTTTCATACAAGTCCACGCTCATAGTCTCTTCCGCAGGTAACATGGTTGGTCTGGGTTCTGGATCCATCTCCAACTCCTCCAATTTTTCTTTTTCGGTTTTTACTACCGCCCCCAATTTCTCAGTTCTGGCTGAATATGCTACGGTCTGGCTGTTGGTCATGGACATCGGCTCCGTCATCTCGTCGTCCTCCTCTCTTGGGCATTTTTCTTTTTGATTTCTGGCTCTTTTCAATTCGCTTGCATAGCAGAATCTGGACTTGGTCTGATCACCTCTGACTTCTATCACTGCTTTTCCCACTGGGAACTTTATCTTCATATGATATGTTGATGCTACAGCCTGGAAAGCATTCAGAGAAGGTCTGCCAAGGATGATATTATAAGAACTGAGTGCATCCACGACTAGGAATTGAACCATCTTCATTTTCTTTATTTCTCTATCCCCCATTATCACTGGGAGGCGGATCATTCCTAGGGGCGCTACTACCCCTCCCCCTCCCCCCCCTCCCCCCCCCCCCCCCCCCCCCCCGGGAAAATCCTGATAACATTGTTGGAACTGGCACTAATTTTTCATTTATGTCCATAAGTTGAAAGCAACTACAAAAGATTATGTCTGCAGAGCTTCCGGTGTCGATTAGTATCCTTGGGACATCATGCCCCGCAACATCTGCCATATTTACCAACGCGTCATCCTGTGGAGTGACTATTCCCATTAGGTCTTTATCTCCAAAGCTTAGGTCAGGAGTGCTGACCTGAGGCTGAACTGCGCCCACATTCCATAAGTCACGGTTTCTTACTACTCTTTGAGCTCTTTTTTGCGCCTAGCTTGAATTTTCACTGATAAGGCCCCCTACAATCATCATTTTTGACTTCTGCTTCTTTGGGAACGACATTTTATCCTCTGGGGCTTCTGGCCCTTCTATTGGTAATTGGGGGTTTCTGGCTCTCTGGCCTCGGGGGGGGGGGGGGGGGATGGGGGGAGGGTTCCTCCCGTTTTCCCTGCCGATAGCCTCTTTTATCTTGCTCCCTCCAATTTCCGGGTCTACCGTTCCTATTCTAGCGTATATATTCCTGAAAATTCCAGCTCTGATTAGCTTCTCAATCGCATCCTTGAGATGTCGGCATTCATCTGTGTCATGCCCGTAGTCTCTATGAAATCTGCATAAGAGATTGGAGGGCGGGTTTTTTCGCCCGTTTTCAGCTGTGTAGGGTACTGGAAAGAGTCTTGGGGCTGTGCTCAGGATTTCAGATGGCAGCACTGTTAATTCTGTGTATGATGGGCGCCCCCGACCCCACGCCCTTTCGGAGAAGATACTTCTTGGGATAGGGATTAATGGCTCTCTCAATGCTTCAAATCTTCTGTCTATGCGAGGGGCTCTCCCCTCTTCCAGAAATCTTCTGTCCATGGGGTTCCTTCGGGGAGGCTCCGCTCCCCTTCCCTTATCAGTAGCTTCCTCTTTCTTGCTTTTGCTTTTTGCCTTGTCCTCTGCACATTTTGCTTCCCATGCTTCCTCACTAGTGATTCGATTATCCATCCATTTCATTACCTTATCGTATCCCCATTTGCCTCTCTCACCTAATGCATGAAAAATTTCATTTTCCCTTAATCCGTTTATTAAAGCATATACTTTGACTTCGTCCGAAGCAGAGGGTACTTGCAGAGCTGTCGCGCTATACCTAGCCACATAGCTCCTTAGGCTCTCTTTTTCTTGTTGGTGAAAATTTAATAAGGTCATGACCGAATGGCTTTGCCTCCAAGCGCTGGAAAATTGGTTTTTCAGTTGGGATGCGAAGTCTTTGTAGGTTTCTATGCTTCGTGGTTTCAACTGGCTGAACCACCTCTGAGCCAGACCCTTTAGAGTGGCCAGTAGCACTCGCCACTTAATTCTGTCAGAATATCCCTGTAACGCTGCTAGATTTTCAAAGCTATCTAAGTGGTCCTGCGGGTTGGATGTTCCTTCGTACACGAGATCATCTGGGAATCTGAAATGGTGAGGTAGGGGCTCAGCCATGTACTATCACTGAAGGGGGAGATTTTATTCCTTTTATGTCTTGAAGGTCTTCCTTCCAGCGTTTCTTTCATCGCAGCCAACTCTCGCGCCATTGTGCTCTGCCAGGCCCTGTCCTGATTTGGGATGTAGCCTCTCCCCGACTTCGGGGTTGGCCATGTTCTAAAATATTCTCGTTCACAGTCCTGGCCTATGGAAGGCTCCTTTCTATTTTCAGCTTCGCTATTCTCTTGGCTTTCGTCAGCGTTTTCCTCCATTTCTTTCTTCTTTTAGTTTTGCAACTGGGTTGCTACAGCAGCGTTCACCGCCTTGTTTAACATCTCATGGAGCTGTTCAGGGGTTATGTACATCGCTTCTCCGGGTCCTGATTCTATTTTTTCCTTCCCCTTGGACTGGTCAGGGGTGTTTCCTTCGACCCTTACCTTACTGTCCCCACTAGCCTCAGCTCCGTCCCGCAGTTCTATTCTTTTTTATTTAGACGCCATCTGGCTGTAAATTTCAGTAAAGAAAAAATGGTTTTAGTAACTCATGTTTACCATGAGGATATTTCAGATATAAGTCACGACTGAACATTAGTATTTGATATTTATGCAGGTACTGCTTTAGTATTAGAATGATTAATATGTTCTTGGGAGTGGCTTGCGCATCAGACTATTTTTGTTATGAATTTGCTCGAATCATTTCTTCCGGCAGAGGTGCTGGGGCTCACTAGCAGCGCTACAGGCTGGAATCCAGCAGAGCTCTGCCGGCTCGTTCAGCACGGCATCAATTCTTCTGGCAGAGGTGCTTGGCTCACTCATAGCGCTTCAGGCTGGAGTCCAGCAGAGCTCTACCGGCCCGTTCAGCACGACATCATTTCTTCCAGTAGAGGTGCTTGGCTCACTCGCAGCGCTTCAGGCTGGAGTCCAGCAGAGCTCTGTCGGCCCATTCGGCACGACATCATTTCTTCCGGCAGAGGTGTTTGGCTCACTCGCAGCGCTCCAGGCTGGAGTTTAGTAGAGCTCAACCGGTCCGTTCAGCACGGCATCATTTCTTATGGCAGAGGTGCTTGGCTCACTAGCAGCGCTTTAGGCTGGAGTCCAGCAGAGCTCTGTCGGCCCGTTCAGCACGGCATCATTTCTTCCGACAGAGGTGCTTGGCTCACTCACAGCGCTTCAGGCTGGAGTCCAACAGAGATCTGCTAGCCCGTTCAGCACGGTATCATTTCTTCCGACAGAGGTGCTTGGCTCACTCACAGCGCTTCAGGCTGGAGTCCAGCAGAGCTCTGTCGGCCCGTTCAACACGGCATCATTTCTTCCGGTAGAGGTGCTTGGCTCACTCGCAACGCTTCAGGCTGGAGTCCAGCAGAGCTCTGCCGGCCCGTTCAGCACGGCATTATTTCTTTCGGTAGAGGTGCTTAACTCACTCGCAGCGCTTCAGACTGGAGTGTAGCAGAGCTCTGTCGGCCCATTCAGCATGGCATCATTTCTTCCGGCAGAGGTGCTTGGCTCACTCGCAGCGCTTCAGGTTGGAGTCCAGCAGAGCTCTGTCGGCCCATTCAGCACGACATCATTTCTTCCGGCAGAGGTGCTTGGCTCACTCGTAGCGCTTCAGGCTGGAGTCCAGCAGAGCTCTGCCGACCCGTTCAGCACGGCGTCAAGTTATTTGTGGTTCAAACAGGCTTTACTTATTTTTATTTCCCAATTTCAAATGTTACATTTTACAAGCGTTCTATTCCATCTATCATTCTTCATTACAAAAAAGAAAACCAAAATTGTTCGCAAGCAAAAAATAGTTGCAGCCTTTAGTCTTCCTCAAAAGATGTTCGAGCATAGCCTTCGGAAACGTTCTCAAGCGTCTTAAGACCGTGAATCATTTTCCTTCAAGGTTATGTCCGTGCTTTTCTCTGACCATCATCGACTCGTATTTAATGAAAAGGGGAAAATAATCAAACAAGTATGGGAAAATCAACGCCCTAACTCAATTTTCCCACAAAAGAGAAATGGATAAAAATGTATAGAAATCGAGAAATACAATCTTCGCTTCAAGTTGAGTGATCTACCTCGCTTACTGCTCCTCGCCTGCGATGCCGGATCTCGATTCCTACAAAAGAGAAAAAGTCCCACACCGGGGATGACATCCGGTGAGGACCCTCCAATGCCTAAGTCAAATACTTGGGCAGCAAGAAAAAAAGAAGCGAATATAAAAGGTGTAAAAAGTGTGTATGAGTATAATACCTTGAGCTATGAGAAGTGAGTGTGTTTTTATAGGGGGTTTAGGTAAGGGTAGATTAGTCATTCTGCTAGGGAGGATTCATGGGCCCCGTTTTTTAGGCCTCTTACCTCTTGTGAGTTTGTCCCTCTGCTTCGACTAAATTGGGCCGCCACTGTTGGGCCGTTCATGTTGATAATAGATCTTGCTTTACCCATCCCATATCTTATCTAGTATGGATCCTCTGTGCAATGTTTAGACCTCGCAACAACCGCTCTCTTATCTTTATTTTAACTTTCTCGGCTCAAACTACGACTACTTATCTAGACATAAGGAGATCTGAAGAAAATAGAAACATAACTGGAAATAGATTGAAAAGGAAAGTTTACGATGCATCGGCAGACACCAACGCAAAAGTGAACTGAAAAGCTAAAGGAGCCTTCTCCAAAGAGAGAAGAAGGCTCAAAACTGAAAATACAAGGGTGGTGCTTCTCTCTTTAACTACTCCTAAAATGGCGGCTAAACTATGATATTTCTAGGATGTTGACGGAGCGCTGTCGTCACACACTTCGCACAAATAATATTTATAACACCTCTTGCCCAACAAGGTAGTAGTCAGCGGCAAGCGGGATCGTACCCAAGGGACCTGGTGTAATCTGTTCTTCAGATGTTGCTCAACAAAAGGGTTTTGGTCACGAAGTATCTTAATAACCTATACTCAACAAATAACAATATCAAATAACAAAAGAGTTTGGATTGGGTTTCGAATCCATGATCCTAATTGTTGGGAAATTTATTAGTAAGAGTTTTGATGAATTCCAAAACCAACTGACCCCAACCGAGTAGATGTTGCCAGAACCTAATGTTAGTAAGATTTTATCTTTACAGGTCTCCAGCTGAAGATGGGAACAAGGCATCACTCGGACAAAACATCAGTTGTAAGAAAGACAACTGAGCGTTCACTTCATCATAATGCAAAAAGGGGGGAAGTCACATTCAAGAGATAGAACATCAGTTGTAAGAAAACAACTGAGCGTTCATCAGATGAGAAGCAATAAAGGGGAAGAGAACATCAGATGAAAGAAAGCTATCTGAGCGTTCGAACCCAACTGATCAGATACAAGAAAGACAACTGAGTGTTCAGTTTCAGAACATAAGTTGTAGAACTCAACCAAGAAGATCAACAGCTTGAAGATGAAGTCAGCTGAGAGTTCAACTGTTAGTTGGCAGATAGAACATCGGCTGAAGAACAAGCTAGTTGAAGATCGAAAGTCTTAACCGACCACTCCTTGTTGGAAGTCTGTTGTTAAGATTTGAATTTCAAAAAGGAAGTCACGTCAGGGTTTGACCGTTCAGTCATTATCCCATTTGGCCCAACACAAGGCTATCTCAGATGGAAAGCAGAAGAGCACAGATGCCATATCGAGAAAGTCTGCAGAGATCAGAGACAAGCCATCGCTTTCAAAGAACAGAGATCAACAGCTCCTCCAACGGCTAGTTGATACTCTCCGCCTATAAATAAAGGCCTTCATTCATTCGAAGAAAATACAAGACACACACGCGAGAAGAAACCACAGAGCGAAAGAAAGAGCAATATTCTTCACAAGTTGAACTGAATTTAATCTCTTAGAACATCACCAGTTGAGAGTTCTAGAGTTAGCTAGTTTTTGTGTCTTTAGATCGGACCTTGAGAACATCACTTAGTGAGAATTAGTAGAGAGTTAGATCATAGCTCACTTCACGTTCGAGCTTTTAGTTGGAACCTCATTTTCTTTCACCTGAAAAGGTTTAGGATCCTACTCTTCCCGCAACTGAGTAGATAGGTTGTTTAGTACCCGGAAACTAAACTGTAAGGTTGATAAGTACCCTCAAACTTATCCTTAACGGTTGCTCAGCCCGCGTAAGCTGAGTGGTTTGTCCAGAAGAACTTGGACAGAGTTGTGTTGACTCACAACTCCCCGTGGACGTAGGAGTGTTAGCTCCTAACCATGTTAATTCTCTGTGTGCTTGTATTTTTCTTTATTCAGTTATTTCTTGCATTCTCTACTGACTGACTAACCAGCATATAAATTGCATCTGCGCATTCTCAACTATTTTGGTTTTTGACCAACCGTGCACAAAAGCGTGAGTTGTTTTACGAGTTGTTAATTTCCACCACATTCCGCACAACACCACTCTTCCAGCTGAGGTTGCTTACTCAGCTGTGAGATTCCAACTGAGTCTTTTTACTCGGTTGAAGTAATTTTCAAGAGTTTTTTTTTTAAATCCTAACTGGTGTATTCCCCCCCCCCTCCATACACCAGTAACTCGTATCGGGACCATCAAGTGGTATCAGAGCAGTGGTTCAAAAGACTACTGACTCTGTTTCACAAGGTGTGAATTCGAGAAAATTTCTTCAGTGGTCAACTGAACAGATCTTTTTCACGCTAGTGCATATTTGCTCTGTTGTTGTGTGGAGATAGACGTCAAGGATAAGATCGTGGTAATGTTCTCGGTTGTAAATTATACATCCTAGAGGACACAGATGAAGAAGATCTTACTGTCGAAGCATCATAGGATGCAACAAGTACTTTCATCCGGACCGATCATCATCAAAGAGAGGATCACTCGCACTCCTACAAATCCCAACGATGGAGATACAATTGTGGAGTTTGTGGAGAAGCAGCCGGAAGACTACACTCCAGAGGAAGCCAAGGTGAGCCAGTTGGATATCTGGGCTCAAAGCACGATTATGTCCACTGTTGGACAAGATTATCTCCCTTGGATTGAAGAGTGTGAGACGGCCAAAGAAATGTGGGATATCCTGGCATCGCTGAGTGAAGAAAGCGATGAGACGAAGGAGAACAAGTTCTCACATGCATGTCAAGACTTCGACAACTTTTGTCTGAAGACAGATGAAACAATTGATCAGCTAGAGCTCCAGTTTATGGACATCCTCAGAAGAATCCAGTCCATCCGAAGAGGAAAATACACACTAAGAGAAATCAATCTCAAAGTATTGCAAGCTCTACCGGCTGATTGGGATACTTTCACCAATATCCACGAGAGCCGAGCTGACCTTGGTGAAATGGGAACTGAAAGATTGTTCTCAATCTTAAAGGGAAATGAGTATAAGGTGAACCGAAGAAGATCTCAGTCCTCGGTTCAGACGAGTCGACTTGAGGATGTTGGCTCAACCTCAAAGTCAGTTGCTCTCCGAGCTGACTACTCAAATTTGAGAACATCGAGGCCAACCAGATCGGCTGACACGACTGCAAAGGAGCCAAGCAGAGAGGAACTGCAACAGAACATTGCAGCCCTGTCAAAGAAACTAGCCGACATGGACACTCGGTTCGGGAAATACAAATGATTCTACAAATCAAACCGAACTCGAGACAATTCAAAGCCTGTCACCAACGGTTGCTTTGAATGCGGCAAGGAAGGTCATTTCAAGGCTGACTGCCCAGATCTATCGAAGAAAGAGAGAGAAGCGTTAAGGGCCAAACAAGCTGGAAAGAACAAGGCCATGGTTGCAGAAGAAGCAGCTGACGACATGGACATCTTCACTGACACTGAAGATGAGGATGAGCTGACTTCCACTAACAATGCTACCGGTCAGGATCAATGCCTCATGGCTCTTGGAACCGACCAGGATGATACTGAGGTACACTCTAGTCCTGCTAAGTTAAATTCTTCCAATATTTCTAACATGCAGGAATCACTGGATGAAGAGTTGGAACCCTCCTGGAGTGATTTTCAAGAACTCAGTGAGGAACTGCATCACTAATCGGTTGAGTTTAAGAGTCTTCAAGCTCAGTTCACCAAACTTGAGGATTCCTTAACCGAAAAAGACGATCTGATCAAGAGCCAAACCGAGGAGATTGAGAATCTCAAGAGTCAACTAAACGGGGCTAAGGGTCCAACTGATGAGGACTTGACAAAGCAGATCAATGAACGACAAGATCAGTTGAAAAATCAAGAGACTCAGATCGACCAGCTGATAAAGAAGTCAGATGGACAAACCGAGCAGATAACTGTCCTCCTCAAGGAGTTGCAAACTGAGAAGGATAATCTAATCAAGCTGTATCAGTCATCCAAGATCATAGAGAATCTTATTAGTTACAGCAGACAGATGGATGACGTGTCAGGACTCGGTTATGATGTGATTAAAGATAGTGGAATTCCTCCAGCAACCTTCATCAAAGTAGTTGAGGTCAAGGCTGTCGAACCGAACACAGTGGAATCTGAGTCACCACAAAGTAATTCAACCTCCGTTTCTCAGCAAGCTCAACCGACCAAGGCAACCACAACTGAGAAGGGAAAAGGAACAGTAGATGAAGGACAGAATGTTCCATCGGTTGGGGTATCAACTGAGGGGGAATGTTCCAAAAGTCAGAAGAGAAATCAGAGGCGTCGAAGACATAATCGCAACCGAACTCAGAATCAGAATCGACCTCTACATCAACCTCAGAGTCAACATCAGAAAGAATGGAACCGACCACAGAACCGACTAGGGTTAAATCATCTGAATCAACAGCGGTTCCAACATCAGTTCAACCAAAGGTTCCAACCGAGTCAACCAATGAGGAACAGGTCGAACAACTGGAGATATTCATGCCATAATATCAATCACCAACAGGGCATGAACAGCTATAGACAACACTCAGGGAGTTGGAATCAGAATCAGCCACAAAGATTTCAACATGGCGTCCGATCATCCAGACAAATCAAACAGGATAAAAATCGTCATCAAAACAGGGGGAAAGCCTCACCTCCGAGAGTTCAACATGGGAGAAATCCAACTCCTCCCAAGAAACAGAACATCACTACTAACAACAAGCCTAAGGATAACCGAGGTGTTGTTATAGTTGATGATGAAGGAAAAGTGATCTGGAATGATAAATCCATCCGAGTATACAGGGAAAAGCGACGCACAGTTCCAGGGGGAACTGGTTCTAACCCTCCAGGACCCAACTAAAATTGGGGACCTAAGCGAGTTTCTCTTTGCAGGTTCAGGAGAAACAGCTGAGGAAGAATAAAGCGTCTGCAACAATGTGGGTGATGGACAGTGGATGCTCGAAACACATGACAAATATGAAGGATTTGCTTGGAAGTTTCGTGGAGAAAGAAGGACCCTCAGTTACTTTTAGTGATAACTCAAAAGGTTACACCAGAGATTACGGTACCCTTGAAACCAATCCTGTTTCGATTTCTAATGTCTCTTATGTTGATGGATTGAAGCATAACATGCTCTCCATCAGCCAATTCTGTGATAATGGTTTCTCTGTCAAGTTTGATGCACAGGGTTGCAGGGTTAAAGATGTCGGATCAAAGCAGGTCATATTGTTGGGAAATCGATCGCCAACAGGGAACGTCTACTATGCTGACTGGAATAGTAGTCTTCCTGACACATGTTTGCTATCAAAGAGCAGTTCAGATGTGAGCTGGCTGTGGCACAAAAGGCTCAACCATCTGAACTTCAAGACAATGAACCGACTCACCAGACAAGAACATGCAAGAGGCATACCAAACCGAGTGTTCTCAACCACACATATCTGCAGTGCATGCCAGTTGGGAAAGCTCGCTAGATCCTCCTTCCGGTTGAAATCAACTCCCTCAACCGACCGAGTGTTACAGCTGATCCACATGGATCTCTTCGGGCCAGTTACACCAAAGAGCATGAACGGAAACGAGTACACCCTGGTTGTAACTGATGACTACTCAAGATATACGTGGACCATCTTCATGCGCCACAAGAGTGAAACCCGAGATGAGCTACCCAAGCTGATGGATCGGATATCAAACCAACAAGAGATGAAGATCATATCTATCCGATCAGATCGAGGAACTGAGTTTCTGAATGAAACCATCATCGAGTATTGCGAGAAGAATGGAATTACCTATCAGACATCAGCCGCGCGTACTCCACAACAGAATGGAGTAGCTGAGCGAAGGAACAGAACACTGAAGGATGCAGCTACATCCATGCTAACCAGCTCAGCTCTGCCAAAGAGATTTTGGGCTGAGGCGATCAACACAGCCTGCTACACTCAGAACCAGTCTCTTCTGACCAAGCGGTTGGGAAAGACACCATACGAGCTGTGGAGACGCAGGAAGCCAGATATTTCTTATTTTCGCATTTTTGGTTCTAAGTGTTATATTCACAACAATGGAAAAACTCAGTTGAAAACTTTTGATGCCAAAGCTTCGAAAGGCATATTTCTCGGATATGCCGCTCGGATCAAGGCTTATAGAGTTTTCAACAATAGCTCTCGTGTTGTGGAGATAACACCTCATGTTAGTTTTGATGAATCTACTTTTGAGTGCAGGGAACAGGCTAAAGGACAACAGGACAATCCACAAGTTCCACCTGTTCTCACCAGATCACAAGCTCTAAGGGAAAAGAATCTAGTTGAACCACTGGTATGGGCAACCGAGGATGAGGATCCATACTCCTCTGAAGATGAATGCGAGGACCCCAGCTCATCTCAAGGGGGAACTTCAGCTGATGTCCCTCTAACTGCATCAGCATCCGAAGCACAACCAAGTCCGGTTCAAAATAATGTCAATGTTGAGGATCCAGACTCAACAGCTGATAAATCACCAGCTCTGAAGACTCTAACTCAGATCACGGAATAGCCACAGTTGGAAGAAGAAGGAAGACGCAACCAAAGATGGTATGAAGTTCATTCCACTGACAACATCATCGGAGATCCAACCGAAGGTGTTCGTACAAGAAGCAGAGTTGCGACTCAGGATTCAACCGAGGAAGATTCCAACACTTATGCCCAATATGCTGAGGAGTTGACAGTTCTAGAGGAGTTCGAGCAAGCTGGAGATGTTGGCATGATTTCTTGCTTTATAGTTGATGTGCCAGAACTGAAGAACGTTGTGGAAGCTCTCAACTGTGTTCACTGGACAACAGCCATGCAAGAAGAACTGAGTTTCTACGCAACTGTGTATGGGAGTTGGTAGAAAGACCAAATGGTGTCAAGGTGATTGGATTGAAGTGGATTTTCAAAAACAAGAGAGACGCCATTGGATTCATAGTGAGGAATAAGGCAAGGTTGGTAGCTCAAGGATATTGCCAACAAGAAGGAATCGATTTCGAGGACTCCTTCGCGCCGGTTGCAAGGCTGGAAGCCATCCGAATCTTTCTAGCTTATGCCGCACATCACAAGTTCAAGGTGTATCAGATGGATGTGAAGTGTGCATTCCTCAACAGAGATATCAAGCAAGATGTATATGTTGAACAGCCTCCTGGTTTTGAGACTGGAGATGGAAGAGTGTATAAGTTGAAGAAAGCTATCTATGGACTAAAGCAAGCACCAAGGGCTTGGTATGACACTCTTTGTGGTTTTCTTCTGAACTCGGGTTTTAAACGAGGGTCAGTTGACAAAACCCTGTTCACCATCAAAGTTGGAGATGACATTCTTGTTGTGCAAATCTATGTTGACGACATCATATTCGGTTCCAAGTCAGAGGAGCTGTGCAAGAAATTCTCAGATCTTATGAAGGAGAAGTTCGAGATGTCAATGATGGGCGAGATGAATTACTTCCTCGGATTACAAGTAAAGCAGTCACCAGAAGGGATATTCATCAATCAGTCCAAGTATACAAAAGAGCTCATCACCAAGTTTGGATTGCAGACAAGTAAGATCACAAGGATCCCAATGAATACTAACTGGAAGATTGAACCTGGAACTTAAGGAAAGCTCGTGGATGCCAGTAAGTATAGAGGGATCATCGGTTCTTTGCTATACCTAACTGCCAGCCGGCCAGACATATCATACGCAGTTGGAGTGTGTGCTCGATTCCAAGTTCAACCAAGGGAAGCACACATGTTGACAGCAAAGAATATCATCAAGTACCTGAAAGGAACTGTTAATGTTGGATTGTGGTATCCAACTGACTGGATACTCAGATGCAGATCTAGCAGGAGATCGGTTGGACAGGAAGTCTACATCAGGACACTGTCAGTTCATGGGAAGCAAGCTGGTTTCGTGGTTCTCAAAGAAACAAGCATGTGTTGCCACTTCTACAACCGAATCAGAGTATATGGCTGCCGGAAGCTGTTGCATGCAAGTGTTATGGCTGAAGCAACAACTGAGAGATTATGAAGTCGTAACTGAACAGGTTCCCATTCATTGTGATAGCTCGAGTGCCATAGCTATCTCTCTGAATCCTGTTCACCACTCTCGGACAAAGCATATCGACATCCCTCATCATTTTATCCGAGATCATATTGAGAAGAAGGATGTGTCCATGGAGAAGATTCCAACTGAGATTCAGAGAGCTGATATCTTCACCAAACCTCTAGCTGAAGCACGGTTCAAGATGCTTTGTGACCTCCTTGGACTGTTGGATCCATCAGATGAGGAGTCAACTGGGGAACAGAGATAGATATCCATCTGAGGGGGAAGCTCAGATGAAGGGGGAATCTCAGATGCGGATTGCCAACTGAAGAAGACAGACGTCAGCTGAACAGATGAATTCGAGTCAGCTGATGGTATGCTGCAACATGGGAACTCAGCTGATTTCGACATCAGCTGGCAGGTAACATTTATGGCTGAAGGTGATATGTTCTTAAATGAGAATGTTTGAAATAAATTCAAACATTCTTGAACTAGTCAGTTACATTAAAAATAGCCATCATGTCGCATTAATTGTAAAGTACGGCTGAACATCCATAGCCTACTTTATAGTGCGACTGGGCTGACAAGATAAACTGTACACCTTCTCACGCGCTGGTTGGAACTCGAATCAAAACGTCAAGTCAAAGATAGTCAACAGTCGCGTAATCTCAGTTGTTGATGGATTCGCGCCATTTAACCCCAGCCGTCGATTTCATCCTAGTCAAAGCCCTATATAAGGCGAAAAATCAAGAAGAAATCTCCTACTTTCCTCATTCGTGCATATCTGATTTATCTATTCATCGTTTTCCCAGTTTCTGCCTAACCCATTTCTGCAAAAGATTGTCTTTCTTTTCTTCTATATATTCTCTTTGCAGTGATCACAAATGGCACCAAAAAGTAAGAGAATGGCTTCATCCGGACCATCCCTAGTCCCTACCACATATGAAGAATCGTTCGATATGCTAGTATCGAAGATTCACTTCGAGCAAATCCTCTCCGACGAGGATCTGGAGTTGCCGGTCTTGGCCCCGCTTGCCAACACACTCAGAGAGAATGGCCTCCTAGAATGGGCCAAGCTCTGCCCCTCCCACTTGCTCAGGCGACAAGTCAGGGAATTCTACGTCAACCTCACCCGCCCCCTTGACTGTGCAGAGGGAGTATCTACGGAGGTGTCTTCCCGACAAAGAGATGTTCCGGCCAGGACCATACGTCGTGTCATCTTCCCCATCGACGTGTCCGATGTCCTCTGGTACATCATTCTCATCAACCACACCGCCACCGAGTTCCTGGAGAATATTACCGACGAGCAGGCGGATGAGTTTCTGCAGGATGCTCTGATCGAGCTGGAGAAGTTAAGGAGCAACATGCAACGGACGAAGCTGAAGCCGGAACATCATCTGCTATTCGATGTTGTATCGAAGGTGGTGTTCTATTACAGTGGCGCTTTCGGCGACATCAGCCGACCCAAACTGAAGCAGTTGGTGGCCCTGGAGCACCAACACCAGATCAACTGGTTCCGATATTTCTTGAACCAGTTGATGGTGGAAAAGTCGAAGATCTCCGAGACGACATCCGAGTCGGGAGAGAAGCTGCTGAGTGTAAAGGGGACATTCAACTTCGGCTGCAAGATCTCTGCCCTCATCTTGCTCGCAACCAAGGACCACAACATGGTCTGGGCAGATTGCAAGGAGACGCCGCTGAAGAAGCTGCTGTTGTTCCCGACAGCGAAGAAAGCACAGGAGGTGCTCAGGAGTGTCTACACTCCTAAGGAAAAGAGGGAGTCTGGAAATACAGCTGAGTCAACAGCTGAGGGGGAACCAGCCGCTGCTCGCCCCGCCAAGTCCAAAGCTACACGCTGACGAGCTGAGTCGGAGAAGGAGTCAGCTGAGGAACCTGCCCAGAAAAAGCTAAGGGTACGGTTCAAGAAGTCTACCAAGAAGACAGCTGATGTGCCAGCTAATGAGCCAACTGAGGTGCCAGCTGATGAGTCAGCTGAGGAGCCAGTTGAGGTACCAGCTGAGGAGCAAGCTCCAGCGAAGGAGGAGGCACCGATTGAGTCTACACCTGCTGAGGAGCCTTCTGAATCCAGCCGCTCAGCTGAGGCTGCCTCGTTCGAGATCGTCCCTCGAGCCCCCGAAGCTGATGATGTTGAGGGAATGGAGACAGTCGAGTCGTCGGATGCATCCTCCTCATCTGAGGACGTTGAAGATGTTACCACCTCCCCCACGGCAGGAGATAATGCCGTACCGCCCCTAGAGCCTCTTGCTCTTTCAACCCTCCCTCAACCGGATATTCCGAGCACTCTGCTCGATGCCAACATCGTGACCGCTCATTCGGCTGATGTTGAGGAAACCATTGTAACCACTCTCCCAACCGAATCCCAAATTCCTAGCTCTCAGCTCGATGCCGATGTTGCGACCGACTCTTTGGCCAACATAATCTTACCCCATTCCCAATTAATGAAGCGGAGGACCTGCAGGCAGTTGCGCTTGAGCACGAAGGAAGGGTGGCCTACTGCTTTCAAAAGCTGCTAGGTTTGTTCCCTGAGGCTCGCAACATGCCCATCTTCGCCACTCTGGGAACCGAGCTCTTGTACCAGTTCCACCTGATCTTCAGCCACTGGTATGTTAAAGAAGATACGATCAGGGTGCAGAGCTGGGACAGGCTGAAGTCTGATGAGTCCGGCATCTGAGCCTACTTCAACTATTCCAACTTGGAGGTGGCGTACAACAACCGGATTGCGCTGCTCACTCGACGGATGGACCAGAGTCGAGCTGAAGGGATGGACACAAGGGAGGCAGCTGGAAAGGAGTGCGTCGACTTCCTCGACAGCATGTTGGCTAAGTCAGCTGACTTCCTTGAGGATGTCGATGCAGCCGCCGCAGCAGCAAAAGAAGAAGAAGAAGCACTAAAGTTGTACCTGGCCAACAGACAAGCCATGGTCACAGCTGAGCCTCTAGCTCTGACCACTCAAGCCCCTCCAGCTGCTCAGCATGCTCCATCAACTGAAGAAATCTGCGAGCTGGTAGCTGAGAGGGTCAACCAGCTGAGGACCGAACAGCTCGCCAACCTTCAGCACCAACAAGATGACCAGCTGAGGGCGTTGGAAGCACAAGCGGTCAAGAACCAACAACTGGTGGAGGAGAACGTTGATCTGAAGACCAAGCTGAATGAATTCTCCTCCTCCACCAGTCAAGAACTGTCAGAGCTAAAGACAACTCTGTTGGGATTGAAGTCGGAGCTCAACATCTTCAAATCCTTGGCCGACTCAAATCTTGCCAAGTCCCAACAGACACAGGATGCAAAATGGGAGTCCAGGTTCGAGTCGCAGTGGGCTGAGTTCGCTGCCTTTCAGACAGAGGTCATCGACAACCTCTCTATCTTGAAGAAGGCCGAACAAGAGCACCAGGACTCCGAACTGGCGAAGAAGATCGAGCTGGAGTGTACGGTCGATGAACTCTTCAACCGTGTTCAACTAACCGAGGATAAACTCAACTCTCTGGACGGTTCAGTAGCAAGCCTTGTTGCTGATGCCAAAAAGGGGGAAGAGAAGAAGACGGAGGTTGAGGCGCAGGAAGAAGAAGAGACCCAAGAACAAGGAGTGCCAGCTGCTCACCCATCCAAATCTTAGCTGAGGAAGAGGAAGTCTGCTGCTCCCAAGTCAACCGAAGTCGGTGGAGCTGAGATGTCTAAAGACTTGGAGCAGGCAAAGAAGATTGGAGTTTCCTACAGCTCCATAGCCGAGATCGCAGCCGAGCTGGATTATGAACTCGACGGGATAACAACCGAAGAGTGCATTGCAGCGGCCAAGGCTATGGATGTAGAGGAGAAGGACTATATGAACCCGAGCTGGATCAGGAAGTTTGCCGCCAGCCAGGCGAGGAGGGTGAACCAGTTCGAGGATGAGCTGAAAAAGTTTGCCTCCCGCAGCCGACGCCGCATCAACAAGCATCAATCAAAGGCGGAAGCTCGGTTGAAGCAACAAAGGTTGCCTGCAAAGTCCAAGGTCGTGAGTCAGTTTAGGCATGTTGACAAGTGGATGCCGACCGAGTGGAATGAAGAGTGGGAGTTGTTCAAGCAGGAGTTCGTGAACGACTTCTACTACAGGAAGGTTTACGCAACTGACGACCCAAGGAAAGCGTTCAAGGAAGCACTGACCGAGTTGCACTCAGGGGATCCTGGCATGTTCAGTCAATTCAGGCGGGCTATGATTGACGCCAACCTGGACTTGAACACAGTTCCAGTTCCCAAGAGGGTTACTTATCGGCCTCCTCTTCTCCCAGACTAAAGCAACCCGAACCGCACGAAGATCGCAGCTGAGGCGAGGCAGGTCTGCAAGGAGCATGGAGTGGACATTTCCAAGGAGTCACCTGCCAAGAGAGAGATTTTTGTTAGGATCTTTAGTAAGTATGGGCTACTATTTTAGCTCAGTTAGTTTTCAAGCAACTGTTGTAATTTTTGGTTTTTGCGCCTATCTGTGTAATCATCAGTTGTAATGAAAACTTCAAGTATATATATTCGATTCACCTTGATGAATAATCCCTCATTTTCCAAGCTCTGAATCGCAAAGTCTTTTAAATACCATGTTATAACTGTGCTAATCCTTTGATGTTTTATCTTATAGACTGTCTAGAATTTCAGCTGAGATTTTAGATAAGTTAGTGAGGTTTAGATCAGTAGTGGTTTAAAGTTGTAAGTGGTTTTGGCATCATCAAAAAGGGGGAAATTGTTGGGAAATTTATTAGTAAGAGTTTTGATGAATTCCAAAACCAACTGACCCCAACCGAGTAGATGTTGCCAGAACCTAATGTTAGTAGGTAGGCTCGCTGTTTGAGCATTATTAAGATTTTATCTTTACAGGTCTCTAGCTGAAGATGGGAATAAGGCATCACTCGGACAGAACATCAGTTGTAAGAAAGACAACTGAGCGTTCACTTCATCATAATGCAAAAAGGGGGGAAGTCACATTCAAGAGATAGAACATCAGTTGTAAGAAAACAACTGAGCGTTCATCAGTTGAAAGCAATAAAGGGGAAGAGAACATCAGATGAAAGAAAGCCATCTGAGCGTTCAAACCCAACTGATCAGATACAAGGAAGACAACTGAGTGTTCAGTTTCAGAACATCAGTTGTAGAACTCAACCAAGAAGATCAACAACTTGAAGATGAAGTCAGCTGAGAGTTCAACTGTTAGTTGGCAGATAGAACATCGGCTGAAGAACAAGCTAGTTGAAGATCGAAAGTCTTAACCGACCACTCCTTGTTGGAAGTCTGTTGTTAAGATTTGAATTTCAAAAAAGAAGTCATGTGAGGGTTTGACCGTTCAGTCATTACCCCATTTGGCCCAACACAAGGCTATCTCAGATGGAAAGCAGAAGAGCATAGATGCCATATCGGGAAAGTCTGCAGAGATCAGAGACAAGCCATCGCTTTCAAAGAACAGAGATCAACAGCTCCTCCAACGGCTAGTTGATACTCTCCGCCTATAAATAGAGGCCTTCATTCATTCGAAGAAAATACAAGACACACACGCGAGAAGAAACCACAGAGGGAAAGAAAGAGCAATATTCTTCACAAGTTGAACTGAATTTAATCTCTTAGAACATCACCAGTTGAGAGTTCTAGAGTTAGTTAGTTTTTGTGTCTTTAGATCGAACCTTGAGAACATCACTTAGTGAGAATTCGTAGAGAGTTAGATCATAGCTCACTTCACGTTCGAGATTTTAGTTGGAACCCCATTTTCTTTCACCTGAAAAGGTTTAGGATCCTACTCTTCCCGCAACTGAGTAGATAGGTTGTTTAGTATCCGGAAACTAAACTGTAAGGTTGATAAGTACCCTCAAACTTATCCTTAACGGTTGCTCAGCCCGCGTAAGCTGAGTGGTTTGTCCAGAAGAACTTGGACAGAGTTGTGTGGACTCACAACTCCCCGTGGACGTAGGAGTGTTAGCTCCGAACCACGTTAATTCTCTATGTGCTTGTATTTTTCTTTATGCAGTTATTTCTTGCATTCTCTACTGACTGACTAACTAGCATACAAACTGCATCTGCGCATTTTCAACTATTTTGGTTTTTGACCAACCGTGCACAAAAGCGTGAGTTGTTTTACGAGTTGTTAATTTCCACCACTCTTCCAGCTGAGGTTGCTTACTCAGCTGTGAGATTCCAACTGAGTCTTTTTACTCGGTTGAAGTAATTTTCAAGAGTTTTTTTTTAAATCCTAACTGGTGTATTCCCTCTCCCCCCTCCCCATACACCAGTAACTCGTATCGGGACCATCACTAATTACTCTTTACTCGTTCATCGGTGCAAAGATATTCAATTAACTAATTTTATCACTTGGTTTAAGGCAAAGATTAGTTAACACCCTAAGGTCACGAAGTCACGATGCTAACACACTTAACCTATGTCTAATCAATTTTAGAGATCTTGACCAGAAGGCTAGATCTCCTCTCTTGATCAGCAAAGTCACGAAGACACTTCAATAACGATGCTGCCCAACAGGCATTAAGAATAAATAGACTCAAAACAGCCAAGAGGTAGGTCAATACTGACTGCTCTCCAACACCCTTTACCTTCTTGGGCACGAAAGACACTCTCGTGTTGATCCCAATTTCTGTTAATGACTTAATCTCAATATCTAGATGGTGATCAATCAACTTCAATATTAATTAAGTCTAGAATTAATCCTAAGTGTTTCGGGAACAAAATCAATTAACGAACTAACACAATTAGACCTCGCAAGTTTGAACGAGTAATTTAGAATCACTTCATCTACATCCAACCCAAACAATAAACTTAGCTAGATATAATATTAAATAAGAACACAAAGCAAATAAAGAAAAGCATACTTAGCATAAATCTGGAAAGGGGTTGCTGCCCAAAAGCGTAGTCAGCACCTAGGGTCTTTGCTTCACGCCAACAACTAAAACTAAAGTGTAGAAAATATAAACGAACGTAATAAACTGTAAATCGCCCGTAGGACTTGTTCTTCCTTACTTTCTCTCAACCTAGAATGCAGAACTAATCTAAACTACTGAATCGAAGAACTCTCTTACATGATAGAGTCAGCCATATATATAGGCGATGAGATTCTAAGGTTTAGGAAAGTTTCCTTGTTGAATAAGGATTCTTCCCATGCATATCATAACCTCCGCCTCTCTCTCTTTCCTTCGCATGCACGATCCTTCTTTCCTTGCGTGGTAGATTTATTCCATGATTTGGCTCGGCTAGGATAAGGAAGGAAACATCCGATCCTTATCCTCTT
Organism: Schizonepeta tenuifolia; assembly: GCA_029490685.1. NCBI lineage: Eukaryota > Viridiplantae > Streptophyta > Magnoliopsida > Lamiales > Lamiaceae > Schizonepeta > Schizonepeta tenuifolia. The sequence goes on from CM055956.1 coordinate 13,099,261, forward strand.
CCTTGAAGAAAAAGAAATCTGCTTCTGCTGCTCGACTCTCATCTTGCCCTTCATCGTCTGCATCCTACTTTGCTTCTGGTGTTGACCACGATCCTGGCTCCTCCGAGTACTCTGTCTGTTGGCTTAAGGATATGGGGAGGTGCTTCCTGACTTGTAGAAAGGATGTTTCGATGTTGCCCAGCTACAAGCTTCCAGCCCTATGCCCATTTGCATCGTATCGCCATCTCAACAACAGATTTTCCATCGGATTTGCCCAGCATCCACCTGTTCTTCCCCTGCACACTATCTCTCGACTTGCGTGTCCTCCCAGACACATAATGATTCGATAAAGACTAAAAACACAAGAAAGAAACAAGAAAAGATGGACACAAATATGGGTTCATCACACCCACACACTTGAATTACACTTTCCCTCAAGTGTATGGCTGCGACTTTGCCCAAGACTCAAACACAGAAAAGACAAAACAGAAAACACAGACTCAAAACAAATCAGCATCTCACATGTCAGTCAAAACAGAATATGTAATAGATAGTGCCATCAAACAGGTCGAGATAGAGTTATTGGGCAACAAGGACATCCTCACCAGCACTCATCTCTCAAGTGTATAAGGTTAAGTATTTACGCTCTTGACCATGATCAACAAAGATTTTCCATAGGCTTGCCTGCCCTCTACATCTCCACTTCTTCGAACAAATTCAAACTACTTATCCTTAGGTCTTCATTGGGTTGTAATGTGGCTTATGACAAAAGGTAGGATAATATAGAAACTGGCAAAGTCAAGAACTAGGTTCTCGAGCAACACATTTCCATTGATTCCTTACTCCTCTTTATTTAGCACACTTATTCTAGGCCTCTTATATATTTATTTATATTTTTTCTCCCTTTTTTCTCTTTTTTTTCTTCTTTTCTTTTCTCTCTTTTTTTTTTCTTTTTTTTTCTCTTTTTTTTTAACCCAACACCTCTATCTTAGGTGATATTTCCCACTATGTGCTACCCAACATTTCCTTTCATCCCTCGTTCTTCTATACCTGAGTTCTTGACCGGAAAGACTTAAAATTCAGGTTTCTATAAGTAAATAGAAAGAATACGATCCAAGCTCAAGGGGGGCTAATCAAAGGATAAATGTTATGGTAGGAAATTTTTAGGCCATGGCTATTTTGAACAAAAATTGCCTAATTCATCTAAGTAGTTCTACTAAGTTACATGAAGCTTTAATTAAGAGATGCAGGCAAGTTCTAGATCAACACATGTCAACTGATCATTATCACACAAGAAAGAATAATGCTGCATATGTATATAGCATTTCAAAAGCTTAAATCCTCACAGTTAATGCCCAATATCTCATTCCGTCCTACCTATTTACATACGGCATCATCCATAAACCTATTCTAACCTTCATGCTAACATGCTGATCAACGACTCAAACATACTTTAAAAACACAAACTGACACCCCAACACCCACACACTTTGCCTTAGGCAAAGTGGGTAAAATATTGGGCAACAAACAAACAAAAACAAACTGACTCAACAAACACAACCGAGAAGGTAATAAGGTCTTCACCACACAATTTACTGGGCAAATTGTGGGTGAAGACAGTAAAATCGCCCTCTCGACAGCAAGACACTAAATAACACAAAACAGGACTCAACAATAAAACACAAAAACGAAAAATAAAAACCCTAAACTAACATAAAAGGGAGGAACACAAATCAAAGAGAAGATTCAGGTGGATACCTGAATCCTTGGTGTGCAAAGAATGCCAGCTGAGTATCTCTGATCTCGGTCATCAACCTCTCCACATTGGCCAGCCTGGTCTCGATCTCGATGTTGGGCAGCACCGCTGCACTGGTGCTTGCCTCCTCCTTCTTGCCCACTGGTGGTCGCCCTGCTAGATGCTGGTTTGGAATGATCAATAAACACATATCTGCCATTCCTGATCTCGATGTCATTCATCTTTCTCAAGGCAGTTTCTCCCAATATGTTGACCGGCATCTTCGGCTTCCCCTTCAGATCACCATAGACCCCGACTCCATTCTTGAAGGCTGTCACAAAGTGGCCACAAGTGCATCCCAACGCCTGCTTTGCCAACACAGTCTTGAGCTGCTCACCAAGGAACGCTGCGAAATTGACTTTGGTCTTGGTGTGCATACACCACAGTAGATATCGCTCATTGTTGCTCAAGCTGTTGCCGCTGTCATTCTTGCCATACAAGTTGTAGGCAAGGATGCGGTGGCAAAGCCTCAGGGCAGGCGTTCTTAGCTCAGTACCCTTGTTGTTGGCTCCATAGTAGGGCGTTCCATTGCTGATCTCCTTCCACTGCTCCTCATAAACCACATCTCCTGGGGATGGCACCTTGGTCCTGGCCTCCATGAACTCCTTCCTGGCCAAATCTCGCAGACTCACCATCCCGAGAATCTGATTGAGGGCACTGACTTGAATCTCATACTTCTCGCCCAACAGCGAGAAGGAAATCATGCTCACCCCGTTCTCAGGGTCACTTGTTATTGCCGCCGTGCTATAGACTTCCTTGACTTGCTCCTCGTAGACCTCCACAGGCCACTCCAAAAACTTGCTCCAGCTAATCCCCGTGAACAACTCCCTTACTTCCTGGGCAACACCCAAGTTCTCGTAGAATTTGAAGTCGAGAACTCGAGGTGCAGTCACCTTTCCAGATTTATGCTAAGTATGCTTTTCCAAATTCGGATTTCGGATTCGGATCGGATCTTTAAAAATCCGAACAAATCCGAAATCCGAAATATATATATAATATATTATTATTTATATTATTAATTATTAATAATTATATATATATATATATATATATATATATATCAACTAATTTATAAACCCTAAAAGCTAATTGATTTGAGATTGGAGAAGCATTGATTTGAGAACTAAATTGGAGTTGTTTATTTTTATTTTTATGTTGTCGATTTGAGATTTGAGAAGCATTGGTTTGATGGATATTTTGTAACTCTTGTTTATTTTTATGGATGATTAAATATTTATATTTATTTTATTTGACTGTAGTGAATGAAATGAATGGTGATTTAGGATTTTATGAATATTCAATATTGATATTATGATTGGATAAATTACATATTATTTCGATTTTTTGTATTTTTTTTGTAGGATTTCGGATTTTCGGATTGGATCCGAAATTGTGGTTCGAATTTCGGATTTGTTCGGTTCGGATTAGTTCAGATTTCGGATTAGGATCGGATCCAATTTTCCGAAAATTTCGGATTTCGGATTAGGATCGGATTGAGCAAAAATCCGATCCGTAATCCGAATGCTCACCCCTACTCGAGGTGCAGTCGCCTTACTAGATATTCGGTCAAAACTAGGGGTGAGCATTCGGATTACGGATTGGATTTTTGCTCAATCCGATCCTAATCCGAAATCCGAAATTTTTAAAAAATTGGATCCGATCCTAATCCGAAATCCGAACTAATCCGAACCGAACAAATCCGAAATTCGAACCACAATTTCGGATCCAATCCGAAAATCCGTAATCCTACAAAAAAAATACAAAAAATCGAAATAATATGTAATTTATCCAATCATAATATCAATATTGAATATTCATAAAATCCTAAATTACCATTCATTTCATTCACTACAGTCAAATAAAATAAATATAAATATTTAATCATCCATAAAAATAAACAAGAGTTACAAAATATCCATCAAACCAATGCTTCTCAAATCTCAAATCGACAACATAAAAATAAAAATAAACAACTCCAATTTAGTTCTCAAATCAATGCTTCTCCAATCTCAAATCAATTAGCTTTTAGGGTTTATAAATTAGTTGATATATATATATATAATTATTAATAATTAATAATATAAATAATAATATATTATATATATTTCGGATTTCGGATTTGTTCGGATTTTTAAAAATCCGATCCAAATCCGAAATCCGAATTTCTTGAAAAATTAGATCCAAACCGATTCGAAATCCGAACAAATCCGAACCAAATTTCAAATTTCAGTTTGGTTCGGTTTGAATTTTCGGATCTCGGATTTTTTGCTCACCCCTAGTCAAAACAGTTATTTCCTTATTTATTGACTTGTTGACCTGCTCCATGAATTTGGCCTCGCAATCTAACATCCTGATCAGGTTGAAGCTTGACGTTACCTTCTTTCTTCCTCTTTTGGTCAATGATTTCTTCTTTGGCCTATTTTGCCTTCAACAACCTAAAAAAGACTCATTCTCACCACTAAAAAGACTATGGAAAACACGCAAATTGAGGGTATGTCAGGTATCAACCCAATTTGAAACATTTGTTGAATAAACTTCTTATCTCACTCTTAATTATTTAGCCAAATTTAAAAGTTAAAAATGATTTTAAGATGGGAGTGATCTAATATATTAATGTGCGCGCAGTGAAGTTTATATTAGATGAAAGGATTTTGGATTAGAGATTGAAGACTACTCTTTTTGGCCAAACAGTCAAATTATTAATAAACAATTTAACTGATCAAAAACGGCCAAATTAAATAAAAAATAATTTTGTTTGGAAAAATGCACATTCCATCTAATTATTATAATAATAATAATAAAACATACTGTATAATTAAAAAACGTATAAAATTAAACTTGAAGGTAATTTAAAATTTTAAATAGTTAAGAATATTGAATAAAAATTTGCGTCACACAAAAAATAAAAAATAAAAAATAACCCACTCCGATTCACAAATCCAAACAGGCCCTTATGAACTCAAAAACCCTTCAATTTTGGGGATAATACCAGCCAGACCTGTTCATTTCCACCCAAATTCCAAAATCAGACGGAAATAATCCAGAGAAATGGCTATCACCGCCGCAAGATCCTTTTTCCGGTCGCCAGCCGTCCGTAGCGCCGCCACGAGGCTGGCGTCCAAGGCGAAGTCCGCTCTCTCCTCACCGTTCCGCCTTCCCTCCAGAACCCCCTTACTGGCTCGTCGCATTTTCCGGTACTTGTCTCTTTCATCGATGAAATTGTGAATTAATTCTTAAAATTGATTTCTTATTTTCATAATTTCTTCATAATTTTGGATTTTTCATCATTGTGGAATGTTGACGATATGATAGATCGCCTGCTGAATTAAGTGCGTGCTTGGAGTCGATGCAGCCGTACCACTCCGCCACTGCCTCAGCGTTGATGACGTCAATGCTCACCGTTTCTCGATTCGGTTGGCTCTCTGAAGGTACTTCCAGCCTAACCTTTTCTTAATTCTTAATTTCAAGTAATGGATGTATTTTAGTTGGACGAATTTCAATTATGTGAGTTGAGTTGATTTCTGCAGTCTTCATGATTGGGAGTTGCATTTTGGTTGCATCTCGTTTGTTGTTAATAATCTATTCTGAATCAGCTAGGAAAAGTTATGTTTACATTAGACTCATCATGGCTTAATTTTCAATTTGGTGTTGCAACAATTTGGTCTGCTGTGTGCATTTTGCTTATATATGAGTATATAACCTTGCTATTGTCTTGGAATATATTCGATGTGTTATATGTAAGTTTGAGTAGTTTTTTTTTTCTTTGAATCATTTGAGCAGTTTTTAAACAATGTTTGCAGAAGTTATTTTAACTTCAAAAACAGTAATGAAACATATTTTCAAGGTTATTTTTCTCTTTAGATTTTAAAATTTCTCATATTCGAGAGGGGAAGATAAGTATTCTTCCTTTCTGAAACTATGCAAATGCACAAATGAACACTAGGAGATCCTACCAACAGCCACCACCCCAACCGGTGCCTCTCCGCCACTACCAGCCACTAATTTTTCCTTGATAGATCTTGCGCTTGAGTTTTGTTTTGTTAAGTTGGATAATGCTGCATAAATATAATTTTGCCCAGTGTGAGTGTACTTGTATATGCTCATCCAATTTATCAAATTTCAGATAACTGATGTTGGAGGCGTGCGGAAGGTTGTACTCGAACGTCACAAGAAGTCTTTTTGAGAAATTATATTTACGCATATAGTTCTAAGAACTTTCGCAAAAAGTTTGGAATATGGATTCTAATTTACAAAAGATTCATTTGACTTGGTTGTTAGAAAATATTTTGGATTTTCTTCATCATACTTTAAATAAGAAAGTTGCTTTGTCTGTTAAATTTAGTAATTCTTATTTCATTTATTCTTATTCGAAAGTTAACTTTTATTAAGCATCATATATTTATCTTAGACATGCGTATTTCATCGTTTTAATAAAGAAGTTCATGTTGTAGGCCATGGCAAGACTAGATGAAGATGGCAATGCATGCAAAAAGGCATTACTTTGATTCATTTTCCTTAGAAAACATAACTGCAAGAAGACAATGCTTAAGTTCTTAGACATGCTCGGCTGATTTTACATGAATAACGACTTATGTTTTCCAGTTATCAAGAAATTATTGAACTCGTTTATACTCACTAGAGAATAAATTGCTCATGACTTAGTTGTTCGTAGAGTTTTGTACCCATGTGTGCTATTGATGCTTGCTTAGTGTTGTTTGAAGTATTTTACTGATTGCTTGCACTTGTATCAGCTTGCAATGATGATTGCTGATCAGTACCAGATCTTTCAAGGCCTGAAAGCTACGTCTCTCTGTGAGACGTATGTTTCGTATCTCTTGATACGAACATTTAAATCTTGTTTTGGTTTTGAAATATTTCTATCAATCTACATTTTCGGACATTTAGTTAGTTAAACAGGGTTTCTATTAATGCTCATGAGCTCAACCTGGCAAGCAAGAGCAACATGTCCTTATGTGAAATTATGTATGGGACAGTTGTAAAGGATATGACTGTCTGTAAGCACATTTCTTATTTTATTCGAGTCCGAGTATTTTTTTTTTATTTTTTTTTTATTGTTCAACAAGAAATGTTAAAAGTTGGGTGACGGTGGATTTGAATTCAAGACCTTTGGTCCTTTGGTATCGGGCATTAATTACTCTACCATGTGGCTAATACGCGCACATGAGTCGGAGTATTTTTGTTGCCTATGAACATCCTTCATATTAGGTTTTTCAATTCTGCAAAGCACGCAGAGCTTACAATTCCCAGTATTATAATAATGTGAAACTGGAGCATCATTTTATTTGATCATCTAGCCTTAATTTAGTATAAAGAACAGGTTTGGCTTTTATAGTTTATTATTTTAGTACCATCAAATTTTTGCTCAGCGAAATCATCATTTTTCGATACTCTATATAGATGGGCCGCTTATAACCACTAACAGCATAATGATGTGATTGATGATAATACTAAACATGAAATTTAATATATTTATGGAAAAAAAACAAATTTTAGAAACATAATTTAATTTTGTATTTTATCTACAGGTCTTCAATTGGAGAAGATACAAGAGCCATTTCCCTAGTATCTGATAGAACCAACTAACTTTTACGCGAAGAATGAAAAATTACGAGAAGCTGACAAACATGAATTCTCTCTTTTTAAGCTTAGTTGATACTACCTCCGTCCATTTTTTTAAAGTCCCTTTTACTGTTGGGCACAGAGATTAAGAAAAGCTGAAAAAGTGAAGTTAGTGGAGTTAAGGTCCCACTTAGTGGGAGTGGAAGAAGTGGATTGGAAGTTAAAATTATTGTGAATGGAATAAGGGTTCCACTTGTTGTGAGTGGAAAAGATAAAATAGAGTTAAAATTGTTGTGAGTGAAATAAGGGTCCCACATATTGTGAGTGGAAGAAGTTGGATGGGAGTGGAAATTGTAGCATGTCCCACTTGATGTGAGTGGAAAAAGGTAAATGGGGCTTTAAAAAATGGACAGTTCTTTATGAGCAAATGGGGCTTTAAAAAATGGACGGAGGGAGTATCATTTTATAGCAAAAAATCATGTTTGCAAACAAGTTATGCTTAAGTTTGCTTATTTGAAAGAATTTGATAATAGTTTCCAGTTTTGTGGAATTTATAGGATTTAGATATACGAGTTTGTTAAAAAAAAAAAAAAAAAAAAAAAAAAAAAAAAAACGGGTCGAGTCAAGGAGTGTGGATCAAAATTGAAGAAGAAGGCGTCAAACAAAAGATGTCGCGCACACGAGTACCTATAAGTTGAATAATTAGTTTATGTGTACTCAACCTTTGTGCAATTGCACTTGCCGTGTGAGTAGTGTCAAATAATGTCTAACCAGTAACAGCAATGGTCGGGCTTGTGAACGCCTTATGATTTTGGGTCTTGTTAGTATTCATTAAATTATAACAATATTTATTTACTAAAGCAAAAGATATCCATCTAATCTCGAAACAATGTTATAGCAGCAGCAAGATATATAACTTTATGTATGTACTTCTTTATTGACTCATGAGTTTCAAGGAAACATTAATTAAAATTAAAAAAGTTGAGTTTCAAAAACACAGCAAAATATTTGCGAAACGCACTAGTATTGTGGACATTTTTGTACCTTCATCTGAATATTAATGTGTACAATTTGGTGGACTCACTGGAAATATAAAAAAAATATAAAAAAAAAATGAATAAATTAGAAAATAAATAAATAAACTAACGATAGTTGGGAGACCAATAAGTGGGAAAGGATATTACACAATCAATTAGAAATTGAGGGTGTTTTTGCACCAAAACATACATTGAAGGTCATATATGAGGAGTTTTTTCACCTTCACCTTCATCCAATGTTTAGATGATGTGAAATTTCGATTACACAACCAGTAAAAGCATAAACTGTTCGAGCTTATTATTTGCGGTAGCTCATTAAACAAACAAGCTAAGTTCGAGCTTTGAAGTAAACGGATCGCTGCTCATGCTTGTTACATGATATTTTTTTTAGAATAGTTTGTTAAATGATTTAGCTTTTGAAAATATATACAATAATATTCATAAATACAATTAGTAATATTTGTATTAATAAATCTCCAACTAATTTTCTTTATAAAAATAATGAATTTTAATAAATATCTTACATTATTGTGAACAAAAACTATATCTAAAATATTTTCAATACAAATTTATAGTCACAAATTTGTTTGGGCTCAATTAAGTACGACAATATCCTTTTTTGTCACTTTATTTTGTGCAAAAAGCCATTCTTATTGAGCTTTTGCTGTAAAGCGCTACTCTTTAGAATCCTTTTATTAATCATTGTCTTTTCATATTATGCGAAGCGCAAGAGCAACTCATATTATTTATTCCTCATCGTTATCTTTTCAAAAAGTATAAGTACATTTTAAGCAATATTTAAAAATAGATATATAATAATCATTTACTTCGAAGAGCAATGCGTCCTACCCCCACAACTTGAGCAGCAAGATATGCAGTTTCTAGAGATGAATTTTATTCATATTTAAAAGGAAAGCTAGAAGGTAGGATACCGAATTCAATTACCCAAAGAAACTCATTATTGCCGGTCTCAAATCTCAATAATGATGAAAAACTAACATGATAATCCCATATCCCGATTCCCAAATAAGTGTCATTGTCTTATAATATACTCCCTCTGCCCCGCTCATTTTGTCTCTCTTTCCTTAAATGGACGTTCCACTCATTTTGTCTACATCCAAATATAGACATAATGAGTGGTTGTAAGAGTTTCTTTCTCATTCCTTTCCAATCTCATTCACTAGTTTATTAAACAAACAACTTTCCTTAATCTCTGTGCCCAATAGTAAGGAGATAAAATGAGCGGGACGGAGGGAGTATCATATACCAAAAATAAATTTACTGCTATTATAGATGAATGTGAAGAGTTTGAAAAAGTTATACTCCCACGTTCTGGATTAGTATGAAATATTTTACGACTCGCAACAAATCAAATTTTACCCGCAGTTCGGAGGAGAGGGTATTTTTGAGTAGAAAGTAAAAGGTCCACTAATAGGTCTGAGTCGTCTGACATTATTTTATTTTCAAATACAATGCTACTCTCTCTATACCGTTAATTTTTCTCTTGTATTCATTTTTAGGTTATCATATTACTCTTGTCATGATTTTTTTTTTTGGTTAAATTAAGAATTATTTTAAATTGATACGTAATTACTCCATATTTCACTATTTTTTTCCTCATTTTTTGTACCGTTTATTATTCACTCTCTCTACACCACTGTATTTCACTATTTGTACATACTTTATTAAGTATTCAATTAAAAACTCTACTAATACACATTATAACCCTAATTTCTTTCTCCTTCGTACCCGTATCCAAAAGAAATGAGACAAGAATAACATGATAGAGAGAGTAATTGTGACATTACCAACATATAGCAGTGGCAGATTTAGGGAGGTTTGGAGGTATCTCTAGCACCCCCAACCCCTAACAAAACAAAACTTTGTTTTGCCTTCTATTTATGTATTTTATTTTTTTTAAAGGTCAATATTTGCACTTTATTGTCGAAAAATTCAATTTTAGCATCTCCCCTTATACATTATTTCTGCGTCCATACTTACTAGAGAGCACATGTTTAGCCCTTCAATTCTCTTGTTCTTGTCTTCTTTCATCACAGTTATATGATATGTGACAAATGGTAAACCACAAAAAATTGAATTGAGAAAGTAAAGTTATATTAGCATTTGATAGGATGAAGATTTATTACAAGCTATTGGAGATAGTATGCATGTAGGAAAATATAATGCATCTCATCACTTTGCAATGAGGATGCCAAGGCTCTATATAAATAATGTGATCACGAAATGATAAAATTACACAAGTATTTGATGCTGCTCTAAGCAATAATAATTAACTTACTTATGCTTTCTTGTCTTTCCCAGCTTCATTTTTAGTCGAACATCCTCCTTAGATTCTCTGGATGTTAAAAGAATATAAAAGAAAAAATTGTTAGAGGAAATCATGCAAACATACTTGAGTTTTTATAAGTCGATAAAGCTTAATTAATGAATAAATAAAAACTAACGAAATCAAACTATATAGATTCAAGTATGATCATATATGCTCTAATCTACTAACAAACTTTATTCTGCAATCCACAATTTGCATCCCTATTATGTAGCTACGCTATATGGCATTTAATTTAATCTCACAAACCTACTGACATATTTCCAATAATTATACATCCATAACTTAGCACAAGATTTTGATAGCCCACAAGATTCAAATAGACACTAACCCTCCCGTAGAAACAAAAATTAATCTGAGCCATTGATCTTCAAATAATCTATGGTTGTCATCAATTATTAATGTGATAAAACATGCATAATCTTAAACTATACTTATTCAATAAAATACATAATCGTATTTATATCTCAAGATGCATAGTTTCTACGTGAGAATTAGTATTTTCTACTCATCTCATCCCTACATAAAAATAATAGTATAAGCTAATCTATACACACTTTGATGGATCGAACAATTTTCAGCTTGTTAATCCTTAATACGCCACTAAGGATGAAAAACCATTTCAAAAATCCTACTCTTCGAAACTTTGAAGCAAACAAATTAACACAATGCTCAAAGCTATCATATCAATCCTAACACCAGATTGGCCTACAAATCTACATACGTACCTAGCAGTAGATTCATTTGGAGGTGGATCGTAGATGTCAGCGGAGCGGAACGACATCTTGGCAATCTCCCAAAGGGCAGCCTTCCGCACGGAGGCAGCCTCACTGGTCAAGTCTTGGTATGCTGCCCCAAATGCATCCCTCCAGAAGCTTGGCAGTTTAGCAACACTACTATGCTTGTATACATTCCACATTTGCTTCACCATTTTTTCCCTTTCATCAACATCCTACAAAATATATATAATCATCAATTATGATTTCCACATATAAATTCTCACCTAAATCACATGTATATATCAGTAAGCTGCACGGTCGTAAGGACGTTTACTTTGAGTGATTGATTAGATCGACAATATACATGATTGAGTATTTGCACTAGCGGAGCCAGTAAGGAGGAGGCGGGCTTAAGCCCCGGCCAACCAATTTAGTTTTTGTTTTTTTATCCTATAAATCAACATTTTGTATGAATCATTATGCAAATCACATGAAAAATACATTTAGAAAAAATAGAAAGAAAAATTAACCCCTGTCAAGGATTTTTTCTGACTACGCCACTGAGCATAAGCATTTAAGGATTCGACAATTTCAAATCATTCATTCCATCAAAGTATGCAATGGATTAGTCTACATTATTGTTATTTATGTAAGCAATTAATATAAGAATCCTAATATCTGCATTCCATCAAAGTATGCAATGGATTTATCACCCAAAGTATACGTCCATATTATGTGTGATGATCAATCAAGATGCTATTTTTACTTAAGAACAGAGACAAGAACATCTTGATTTCCAATGCTTCAATTTTCTATTTTCATTAACTGATCACATGATTATCAAGTACAAGATCCAATTTTGGGCATGTAATTATTGAAGTTCCATCCTATTCAAATACAAGATCCTTTCAAAACAGCTTTTTAATCTAAACTCAACACTCAAAAATCAAAATATGATATTTTATCAGATCTCTCAACAGTACATCCATCTCACTCTAGCTTCAGCCAACACACAACAATAATAAATCAAGAAAAGTGGAGAGAGACAGAGAGAATAATATACCAGAACATCAAGATCAGAATGGAGAGAGGGGTCGAAATCATTAGAGAGGTGTTTGAGATTAACATCAGACCATTTAAGAGTGACAGTGCCAGTGAACATTGACCAAAGAGCGAGAAGAGTAATGGCAGCCAAAGCCCACAACTTGTATTTCCCTCTCCCAAACACTCCCTCAAATCCACACCCATCTTTCTTCACACTGTAATTTGCATTTGCTGCTCCATTTGAACTGCTGCTGCTGCTGCTAGAAACTGTTTGCCCCTTCTGGGCTTCTTCGTCTCTCATCTCTGCTTTTTTTTCTCACTCCAAAATCTTGAAAATCACAACCTTCTTTTCTTTCTGCAAGTGTTAGCTGATTTGAGTTCTTGAGTTTCAGAACTCAAACCCCCCAAAAAAGAAAAAAGAATCACTAAAAATGGGAGCTTGTTGTATAGTGAGAACTTAAAGTGTGAAATTGTAGGTGGGTTTTAATGAGGAAAGAGAGAGAATGAGAGAGAGGGAGAGAGGAACAATCACAGCAGGTGGTGGGTGATTGAACCTTGGCCCGAATGAATGAAACCTCCCACCGACGGTGGTGGGGCCTCCGGCAGCAATGGTTTGATTTAGTTTTAATTTTTATTTTAATTGGATTGAAATTAAAGCGGGTGGCTTTGACTCGGTTTTCGTAATCAAAGTTTTTTGTCTTTTTTCATGCATTATTTTCTGGATTTATTTTGTTTTTTTGCATTTGCTGCATTGTGTTTATTTCTAATCAGATTTTGTCGGTTATTATTTTAATATATTTCGTGGGAACTCTTCTCTTTAGGGCATGTACTACGGGCTTCTATGAGCATGTACTACGGGGCTCTAATAGCGGTGTCGAAGGGCGGTGTCGAGCCGCTCGACACACCCCCCACTCGACACACTCCTGTGTCGAAGTCATAGTGGGGGGATCAACACCGCCCTGTGTCAAAGGTGAGGCGAGGCGGGTGTCGATCTTTCGATACACCACTCGACTCCATTCGCTGCAATATGGAGACACGTGGCGTGTTCTCATTGGTCTGTTCCATTTTTTTTTCTGATTAAAAAATTAATAAAGCAACGGTATAATTTTGGTTTATCTCCAACGGATATTTTGCTAGCAGCAACGGTTATCTCCATTTTTTCACTATATATATCCCTTCATCATTCATTCATTCTCCACACAAATTTCTTTCTTCATCCATTCTTCTCTACAAAAAAATTCACTCTTTCAAATTTATTTTGTGCAAAAAAATGGCTGATGACCAGTTCAATTCGTGGTACTCTCAAACTTTTGGTTCGATCCCACCGAACCAATCTCCAAATGTGGCGAATCCACCTCCCAATCCGGCGACTCCAAGCTCTCAATTCTCCTCTTCTCCCGGTTTCGGCCAATACTCGGCCCCTGCAGGGTTTGGTGCTTTTTCGCAGACGCCGAGTTTCTCCCAATTTCCCCGTCGTCGGATTTCTCCCAATTCCCTCCGGCGACTGGGTACTCGCAGTTCTCACAGCCGCAGGGGTACAACCAATTCCCCCCGTCGGCTGGGTTCTCGCAGACGCTGGGTTTTTCCCAAGTCCCTCCATCTTACGGCTTCTCGCAGTCGTCGGGCTTCTCGCCTGCGCCGGGCTTCTCGCCTGCGTCGGGCTTCTCGCTGTCGCCGGGGTTCTCTCAAGTACCCTCGACATACGGGTACTCCCAATTCTGGCAGCCCCCAGCGGGTACGGCTCGACTCAGAGGTTTCAACCTCAACGACGACGACGACCATGTTGAGGTGGACGAAGAGGAAGAGGAAGAGGCGTACGGTGATTCTCACCAAGAGGAATCGGATGAACGTGAGCCAACACCACCGCCCCCGCCCCGCCGCAAGGGGAAAGCTGTCGCGACCTCAAGCACGGCCACTTCTCCGGCCAAGGGGAAGGGAAAGGCACGCCGCAAGGGAAAAGCTGCCGCGGCCTCATCCGACGAGCCTAATAAGTCACTGCGAGGTCCTAACTACTCGGTCGCTGAGGTTGAATACCTCTCAAAGTGCTACATTGACTACGGGATGGACGCGGTCACCAGCAATTACCAAACCTCAAACGCGTTTTGGGAGAAAATAATGAACCAATTCAACGCCCACATAGCTCCCGCCTACCCAAGAGAAAAGAGTGCGATGAAGAGCGCATGGGGCCGTGCCAAGAAACAGATCCAGAACTTCGCCGGCATCTACATCCAACAAGAAAACCAGCTCGGAAGCGGGGAGAATGACCTCGATCTGTACACAAGGGCCCAAGATCTGTACACCGCGAAGCATGGGAAACCGTTCCCGTATAGGGCTGCGTGGGAGCTCTTGAGGCATATCCCGAGTTTCACCAACCCTGCGAAGCCAACTGCTCCAAAGCGGACGAAGATAAATGAATCCGGCGAGTATACTTCGTCTGCCAGCGGCACCGCATCCACCACATCCGCGAGCGATGCAAACACTCTGCAGGTTCGACCCGAAGGAGTGAAAGCAGCGAAGAAGGGGAGGAGGGGCAAAAATGCGCTACGGGAGCAGGCGGCACAAGAGTTGGCATCCCTCAACCAACAATCGAGGGAGGAGTGGGCGTTCAATATCTATATTGCCGACACATCGAATATGAGTCCCGAGCAGAAGGCGAGGTACGAAAATGTTTGCCGCAAACTTGCAAGGGAATTCAATTGGGAGGAGTAGTTGTCCTAATTTTTTTTTTCTTAATTATTGTAATGTTCCAGTTTTTAATTATTGTAATTTTTTTTAATTAGTGTATGTTTTAGTTGTTTTAAATTCAATAAAATTATCATTTATTAATTTCTAAATTTAATTAAGTTATTTTTTATAATATTTATTACAAATAAAAAAAACAACAAAATAAAATCTATTCAATCATTAAAATCACGCTTCCGAGTGCTTCAACCTAGGTCTTACTCAACCCCATTGTAGTGGGAAAATCAACCTATGTCTAACTCAACACCACCAATCATTAAAATCACGTTTCTCAGTGCTTCAACCTAGGTCTAACTCAATCCCCGTAGTACATGCTCTAAAGAGGGGTGTCGAAGGGGTGTGTCGAAGGCACTAGACACAGCTCCGCTAGACACACCCTATGTCTAAGCCATAGTGGAGCTTAGACCCACCCTTGTGTCGAAGGGTGTGTCTAAATTTCAACACACCCTTCGACTCCGCCAGTCAGCAATATGGGAACACGTGGCGTATCCCCATTGGTCCGATGTAATTTTTTTTTAAATTTTCTGATTTTTTTTTAATTTAATTAAGTTATTTTTTATAATATTTATCACAAATAAAAAAATAACAACAAAATAAAATCTATTCAATCATTAAAATCACGCTTCCCAATGCTTCAACCTAGGTCTTACTCAACCCCATTGTAGTGGAAAAATCAACCTAGGTCTAACTCAACACCACCATTCATTAAAATCACGCTTCCTAGTGCTTCAACCTAGGTCTAACTCAACCCCTGTAGTGGATGCTCTTATCTGAAAGGCGCGTAATAATTAAACAAAACTTTATAATTTTTTTATACGAAAAGATTATACACGATAAAAATATAATATACTATTAATGAATTACTGTCAAATTTTATCGTTATATCTCGATACAATAATTAAGAATACAAATTTTATTTTACTTTTTAGGGGAATTAAGAATACAAATTTAGTGCATAACGTTCATGCCAAATTCAGATCGATCTCCGACCCACTCAAATTGTCATGTTATTATTCGGTACGGAAATTGAAAATAAGGGTAAAAGAATAGAGAGTGTGTAAGTCTCATCACTTTAAAAAGATTTTAAAAGGTTAAAATTTTCCTTATTTGGAAGATGACAACGAGAGGAACATATAAATGAGGAAAGAATGATAATATGAGTGAGTCGGAGCGAATACAACCGTAACAATTTTTTTTGTTTACTAATTGATTAAATTCCTATGACTTGAGCTTATAATGTTGTAAATTCAAGTTTTAATTATGTCATGTTACTATTATTCAATACTAATAAAGAGATCGTGTTTGTAAATTTTGTGTCATGTTCGTTTTCGTGTTAGTATTTGTGTCCACTATCGGAGTCGAGTAGATACAAATCATGTTTGTATTTGATCTTAACAGATTGTGTCGATATAATATCGGACGACGGGCAGAAATTGCTAACCCTAGATTAAACCTCATTAATATGCACTAGTGTGCAAATTATATAAGAGACATATCATCACATTTAAAATTAGACTTAACTAGTAGAAAGACTCCTTTAGAGTTAAGTAGTACTACCTCTGGTCCCGAAATCTCTTCGTAGGAGGGAGTGGTACGGGGATTAAGGAAATGATTGTTGAATTGGTTGTGAGTGGAGAAAAAGTGATTGAATATGTTATGAGTGGAGAAATGGTCCCACATAAAGGGTAGTGATAGTATTAATTAATTGAGATAATAGTGGGCCATATGTAGTATTGTATGTAAATAAGTTGATAAAGTAAGGGTAAGGGAGTGTAATTTGTTGTGGAGTAGTGTCCAAAAATAGCTAGGAAGAAACTTGAGGATCGGCCTAAAAAGGAAAGATAGGATGAGACTTGAGGTCCGGATGTAGTATAATTTTGTACCCCAACTTAATTTACAATAAAAGAGATCATATTTGACTTGAAGAGACGAAAATACCCTTAATAGGGTAAAGGGTGGTTATTTTCAGCTTTTACTTTATTTTCAAAATCTCGTAACATCATACCACCGTCCGTCACCCATTCTGCCACCGCCGCGGCGACATTGTACGATTTTCGGAATCTCGTAGCATCGTATCACCGTCCGCCACCCATTCCGCCACCGTCGCCACCACCATCACGACGGCGTTGTACGATTTTCAGAATCTCGTAGCATCGTACCACCGTCCGCCATCCATTCCGCAACCGTACTAATTCTAAATGTGCACGCAACAATTAATAATTGTAGGTTTTAACACAGTTTTCACAACCTTATCCAATTTTCGCATGAGAACCATTTTGCAAATAAAAATGAGAAAAATGTTAAAATACCCCTTTTAAAAAATAAAAGATAAAAAATACCCCTTAATAAAGAAAAGATAAAAACTACCCCAAAATTATGTAAAATGATTAGCATGTCCTTTTCTTTCTTTTATATTTCTTTTTTAATTTTAATTCTAATTTTCTTGTTCTTTCTCTCTCATATCTCACTTCTAACAACAATTTTCACCATTTTTTCCGGCAGCAGCAGTCAACTCCGGCGACGACGATCAACTCCGGGGAGAATTTTCCTGTAATATCCCGGATATTTCTTTCCGTCGCGAAAATAAAAATTTTCATTTTAATTAAGGCTCTGCACTTCTAAGTTAAAGAAATTCAGTTATAAGAATAACGGCGAAGTCCGTTTCTAAAAATAAGTTGCAGAAGTCGTTCAACCGATTACTGTATTAGGGTTTTGGCGCCCGATAAAATTTTCGTTAGAGACCTCAGATCAGTATGGCGTGTGCATTTACATTCATTTATTTTGCGATACGAGTCTTTTTCTAGAAGTCAGTATTTTTGATTTTCCGGGCGAAAATATTGTACTGTCACGTCTCGACTTTTTGAAGTTTTTCGGGAAACGAATCGTCCTTTTCGACTAAGTGAAATATTCCGGAACTAATGGTCGTATCCTTTTTTGCCAAAAATGTGTCTGTCTAATAAAGTAATTGTTCGTTTCTAGTTTGCAGTATTAGACCCGGAAAAATAGATATTTTGTAGAGAAGAAGATTTACAACTTGATTTTCTCTTCTACTATATAAATATCACCCTTTATCACCATAATATCTCTCTCTCTCTCACTCCCAAAACCGCCACCCTCCCTTTTCTCTCTTCTCTCTCTTGTTCTTCAAGTGTTCTTCATATCTTCAAGATTTTTTTCAAGTTCTTCGAGCTTCTAAGTTCCATAACTTGTTCGATTCTCGATTAAAGTCGATTCCGATTGCATATTTGATAAGGTATGAACTTTAGCTTCATTTCTATCCAAACAAGAATCATCTCCTTTGAAGTTTGATAGATGTCGAAATTTATGAGGTGTAGGATATGATGTTCTAAGTTTTATTTCATGTTATTTTGATGTTAGAAGTAAGAATCCATGGTTGAAATCGAGTTGGAAACATGCTAAGTATTTATTTGGAATTTTCGAAAATTATGATGAAGGTTTCGAAATTTCTGCACTTCTTAGATGTTTTGATTGAGCTTGAATTCTCATTAATGGTTTGTGGAATATGATTCTAGGTATTGATACATGATTGTATGAATTGTTTGAGAATTTTCTAAAAATATTTCTATGTTCATTGGAAATGAAGAAGTATGATTTTGATTGAGCAAATGAGATGATATGGATGTGGTAATGATATAAATGTGTTGTAGGAAGCATGTAGTTGATCATATATTTATGTTAGACTTTTCTAAAAATAAAATGATAATCGTTGGAGACGAACATTCGATCGGATTTTTAAGGATAGAATTTATTTGATAATGTTGTTTGCATAAATGAGAAGTTGTATGCATGTTAATCAACATATAATTTAGTTAGAATTTTCCGATCACTTTTTATTTTTCATTGGAGACGAAGAATTGAGATTATGTTAAGTATGAATGATGATATGAATATGTGGTTTGTATATTAGTTGATCTAAGTATTTAAGGATCTTAAATTGAAAGTTTTGAAGATTTCTAAGAACATTTATCTTTTTGTAAGAGACAAGGAATCGAGCATAAGTCTTGACGGTTAAATGAAATGAGAAAACTAATTGGATATTAGTGATTTAGTATGTTTAGGGTTTATTGTGTAAGTTTTGAGAATTTCATGTTATATATGAATGAGTGATTATGGATTTGAGTATGATGTGAGTGAATGATCATATGTTAATTGGAATGATATCATTTGATGATTTATTTGAGAGTTAAGAAATTGATTGATATGTTGTTGAGATTTTCTTTGAAATTGTTAAGTATAGAAGTCGAGGACAAGAGATGATAATGTTTGTCATTTATTTTGATCGAGAACTCAATTATATGTGAATGTGAGTTGTATGGTTTGCTTGGTTGAATTTTCAAGGTTTTAAGAGTTGTGAAATGTTTTGACAAACATAAGAAAGTGTGGTTTGAAGTTTAGACCCGTAGGGTTTTTCTGTCAGTTTGCGACCCTTCACGGAAACGGCCATAACTCTTTACTCGTTTAACGAAATCAAGATCCGTAAATTGTGCAGTAAACTAGACATCCGTATCTTTCTTTTGGTACCAAGAACCTTCCCTGTTTCTCAGTAGTCTGTTCTGCGTGAGCTTTTGAATCTTCAGAAGTTGTGCAGATTCTTCTGCAGCTCTATTTCTTAAGTGAAATCTTTTCTTAACTTGAATTCTTTGGAACACCTAAGTCATTTAGAGTTATTGACTTCCGTTATGATATTCTAAGTGTCGAGTAAAGAACCAAGTTAGTTTTTAGAGAGATGTGTTCGAGTCTCGTTTCGTTTAGTAAAAGACTAGTTAAAGTGCAAAGGCCTAAAACTTGTTTAATCGTTATCGAGTCCGTTTCTCTTAAACTGCCTCGATCATTTACTAAAGTTTAATTATTTGTGATAAAAGAAGGAAGTCGCGACTAGAAGAAAGGACGAAAGATGGAAGGTTAAAGTAGTTCCGTATTTCGTATAAGGTGGGCTTTTCTATATAACAAAATAAAGTGAGCGTTGCTCAAAATGTTTACTTATTGCTTTATAAGTATGTTTTGAAAGTGATTACCAGTGCATAAAAGAATTGTTTTTGTGAGTTCTTTTGTGCCATTTTGAGTTGGTTCGCCAACTAATCGATCGGACTCTGAATTAGTGACACCGTTAGGTGCTTTTCAGGGTTAGTGTACACGGTAGCCGTTGTGTGTGGTACTCTGTTGAGGGGTAGCCAGCCACGGTGAGGAACGTGCGTGGGAGAAGTTAACTCTTCCCCGGCGTTGAAACAGAAGTTGGGCAATTTGAACGAAACAACAGAAAAATCTTGATCAAGTAAAGTTTGAGAAAATGTTTTAGTAAGCACGGGCCTTTGAAAGAAAACCCCGTTGTGTTACTTTGAGAATGCCTGATGAATCTATAAAACCTATGATATGATTTCGGCAAAGTGCCCGCTAAGTGCTTTGTACTTAGTCCTGTATGTATTTATAAATGTGCAGGTTGAGTGACGAAGGCGGCGGAGGTTGAGTGATGGTTGTAATTAAGGAAAGAAAGCTAGTTGAGCCTCGATTCCACATCTTCTTATGTGAAATCAATCTATGTTTTTTCCGCTGCAAGACACTCTTTTTGATGTATTAACTTTCGGTTTAAGTATTATGTACTTGAAACTCTAGAGATCTCATAGACAACTTTTGTCGAGCGATCCTTCTAGATCGACTCTCTTTTAATTAATCGAAGTACTTCATGTTTACCATCTTATCAAAGTTATGTCAGTTTATCATTTATTCAGTAATTCCCCCTTTCTTCCCCGTTTCTTTAATCCAACCCCTAGTCGCACCCCGGCTTTGACATTTTCGGTGACTTTTCCGGCGACCTTCTGACGACTTTTTCCGGCAGCATACATGAGTAGCATACATAAAATGTTTTCATGTATGCTGGTCATATATGATGACCGGCATACATGAATACCATACATGAATAGCATACAAGAAATGTTCCATGTATGTTGGTCATACATGATGACCTGCATACTTCATGTATGCTACTCATGTATGCTGGTCATACATGAATAGCATGCATGATGACCAGCATACATGAATACCATACATGAGTAGCATACATGAAATGTTTTCATGTATGCTGGTCATACATGAGTAGAATACATGATGACCGACATACATGAATACCATACATGATGACCTGCATACATGAATACCATACATGACTAGCATACATGATGACCAACATACATGAATACCATAAATGAGTAGCATACACGAAATGTTTTCATGTACGCTACTCATGTATGCTGGTCATACATGAGTAGCACACATGATTAACAAATGTCTAAAAATACACGAGTATCATACATGAAATAGGAGATATACACACACATAAGTGTCACACATGAGTATGAAATATGCATGTATATACAATATGCATGAATAACTACCAACATGCATACATGTAAATCTTTTATACATACATGACAATATAAAGAAGTATACATGGTGGTCGAACCGTACATGAAAAACACATATATGAACAACATCAACATATATGAAACGCTAAACAACATTTGAGAATATACATGGTGTAGAAAATCATACACGAATAACTTCCAACAATAACATACATGAAATTAAAGTTGAATTAAGCTATCTTCTTCATCGGAGCAGGTGGTAGCGATGACGGCAGACAAGGTAGCAACATAAATCTCAGGGATTTTGAGCAACACATCAAACTCCACTCAATTTGGCTGTTTACTTTTTGCCACCTTTACCATAAACTAAATCATTCTATAAGTTTCTAACAATGCCCCGATATCACACACACACACCACAATGTAGTGGTTCAGCTAGTAAAAAATTTGCCAAGATTCCAAGAGTAATTAAGACTATCTGCCATATAAAAGTAGACAACTTTGGGACAATGAACCCAAAACACACGCACGCACGCACACGCACGCACAATCTCTTCATACTATCTAGACAATCAATACTCTAATGTAATAGAAACCAAATATATTTATCAAATCTCCCACTAAAGGCAAAGATTTCTGCCAATCCGGCCATTAATAGTATGAAATGGAATAGAAAAGAAGTGACGGCGGCGCTATGAAGAAGATGAAGGGGTGATGGCGGCGGGGCGACGATTGGTTGAGAGAGAGAAGATGACGGAGGCTGACGGCAGCGACGGTGGAAGACATCGGGAGAATTGTGAGGGAAGAGAATAAAAAAGTTACAGACGTTGGTGAGAGATATATGAAAAGAGTGGGTATTTTGGTAATTGGGGGTACTTTTTATCTTTGTTTTTAAAAAAGGGGTATTTGAGCTCATTAACTCAATAAAAATAACACCTTTTCATTTTTTCAATTTTAACAATTGAAAATATAAAATAAAAAACGATTGAACCGCTCATGTCAATTAACAATTCATATAGTATTTCTTCTACAAATTGTCAACATTGGGCAAAATGAATTTATCAGTCAAAATGCAGCCAAAACATTCTGCATACATCAAAATAAATCCAAACAAATTTCTAAATACACGTATAAATGGTGTGTTAAATATTGCAATTAACTCAGCTAGGTGTCAAGCACATGGACGGATGTGGACTACTAACTTAACACATCAAATTGAAAGTATGTCGGAAAATAAATAAAAAATTAAAAAAAGTGTTAAAATTGGAAAAAAGAACTGAAGTGATATTTTTGAGCAATTATTCAATTAAAAATCATGCAAAAATTGCAAAATTAATGTATAATTGGTATTAACTATTGGGCAAATTGGAAGCTGAATAAATAAACTCAAGAATAAAATCAGCTTTGAAAACTACAAATGCTGGATTCTTTTCTTTTCATAAGAGAAGAAATAAGTTGTTTATTGTTATAAATTTAACCGATCTCGTAACATTTTTTTTTATATAAAAAAGAGTGGAGTAGTGGCCTAGTGGGGTTTGAACGCGTAACTATTTTGAAAATTAATTCCACAACGGCAATGCTTAATGTTCTGTGACAAAAAATGATTTCGTTTCTTTAAATTTGTTATTTTCTTTGGAAAATATTTCGTTTCTTTTAATAAATTATGTGACTGTGTGTGTATCAAAATGAAATTATTATTAAAATGTGTTTTACTTGCGTCTTTTCTGCAACTCTAATGTAAGAGGCACTCTCCGCGACCCGCCGCCAGCTATGCGACCGGGTTCAGGACGGGTTGATCCGGTCAATTTGAGTTTGATCCGTTGATCCGGACAAAATATTCTTTTTTCGAATTTTTTTATTAATTATAGTTTTTCTTTTTCTCGGGCTCCGCCTTCGGCTCCGATTTTTACGGCTCCGCCTTTGCTCCGATTACTAATATAAGGATAATCGTCAGCCAACAATTTGGACTTTTTCGGCTCGCTCCAAGCCCTTCGGCTCTCCTTGTTCGAATCTTGACCAAAGAAAAAGTGGCAAACAAAAAATCGTAGAGGCAAAAAAAAGAGAAACAAAAAATCTAGAAAAAAAAACTGAAAAAATAATTAAAAACTAATTAAAAAAATAATTAGGTATTGTGACACAAACAAAAACATTAAAAAAAACACTTATAAGGATACTTCTAAAAAGTGTCCTAATAAGTCAGAAAAAATTTAAAAAAATTGAAAATAAAAAAAAAAGAAAAAGAAAAACAGATCTGTGCACCCCACGCGCCCCACGCGTGGTCGCATGGGGTGCGACCTGTTGCATATGAGTATTTGCCCTAATGTAATATAAACATCATGTTAATAATAGTAGTATGCATCGTTGATCAGGTACATATGTATGCGTTCCTAGGCTAACTATATACTTTGACTTTTATTAATTATAATCTCGAATATGTCGAATTAAAGATGAGGAAAATAAAATGTTTGGAAAATTAGTAATGGTTATGATTTATCTTAAAATCCAATTTGATCAGATGAAGTCATCAGTCTTAACTAGAGCTCACTATTTGAACGTAGAGATTTTATATTTACAGGTTCAAGCAGAAGAAGTCAACCAGACTGAGAAGGCAGTTGGTCAGTCGGACCACAACTCGACTGACTTCATGATTGAACCATGCAACTCATGCATGTTGAGAAGTTGTGTCGAAATCAGACGTCGCAAAGCTAAAAAGAAAAGACTTTGAAGACGGTGAAAGAAGAAGAGTTGAGTTTCAAATTCAAATCTACTCAAAAGTACAAGAGTTAATTTTCCATAAATTGACCGACCACGGAGACGCGCAAAAAGCGATAGTTGCAGTTACCATTTTAGGAAAGGTTGCAGTGGAGTAGGTGGAGTGTCATACCTTTTGGCAAAGGTCAAATGGCTCCTTCCAACGGCTAGTTTAACTCCCTCTCTATAAATAGACGTCTCCCCAATACGAGAGAAAGAGAGTATACACGCGAAAAGAAGCAAAAAAAGAATTCAAACAAAATCTCACTCGCCAAGCAAGAACAAGTGAGCTGAAGAACCAGTAGAAGTCAAGAGCCCATTCGTCCTCCCGTTCTTCCCTCTAGTCTCTCAGAATTGTTATTCTTTGATTGAGTCTTGAATCTTAGTTTCTTGCATAGTCTCTAAGCAGATTCTCTCTTGCAAATTGAGTCTCTAAGTCTTAGGAAGAAACATCCACTGTTCTCAGTAGAAGATTTCATAGTTGGAAAAACCCGAATCTCACCCTTTAGGTATTTCTTTGAACGGTTGAACCCGCAATCAAAGAGCTCTAGGTCCCTTAAAACCCGCAACCTAAGATTAGGTTGTACACTTGCCTGCAAAAGTGTTGTAAGGTCTTGTTCGAACCCGTAATCGAACTGGTTAAGATGTTTGGTACCCGTAAACCAAACGGAATGTTTGATAAGCACGCGTAAGCTTATCTAGTGGATTATTTCTCCAAAAAGGAAGTCGTGAACGTAGGAGATCAATCTATGAACCACGTAAAAATATTGTGTCTTTATTTCAGTATTTACTTTCAGTTTACTAACCAACTTAGTCTGCATAAATAGTTTTATAAAACCGCACTAAGTGTTTGGGAACTTGACCTTCCCCTCAAAGGATTTCAGTTTAAGTAACGAGTTTAAAATCCACCAACTTCCGCATAGCAAAGCTCTATTAAAACCTCAGTTGGGATTACATAACTGACCCTCAGTCAAAGAAATCAATTGTGCACCTAACTGAGTGATCAGTTCCAACTGACCTTTTTAGTAGTCGAGCCAACCAAACTCAGCAGTTCGTAAAGAGATAAGATTTTTAGATTTAAAAATTTCTACTGATGTATTCTTTCATACACCAGTTACTCGTTACCGGAACTATCACCAAATAATGAAGGCATAAATATATATGTATTTCTCAAATCTTATGAAGTCGGGCCAAATAATAAAATAATTTCAGCCAAACATGTGAGAAATCGAAGAAGACCATATTTGCATAGAATTGAAAAGAATTTTTCTGCCGTTACATGCAAATACTATGAGAATCAGATTATACGCGTCTTTTAATTATTATTATTATTATTATTATTTTTGTAGGAACCGAAAATTTAAGAAATATTTATTAATTATTTATATTTATTTGATGATGGAATCTTACAGATATCCATTTTAAAATAAGTTATTTAATTGATAAATTTGTCTTTATATGGTGATAAATATCTATTTCTTTTGCAACAAGTAAAGGGATATACATCAATATTCAAGAGCCAATGATATCGCGCCACCTAAGTCATTAGAGCCCATGATGGAGTCAAAAGCCCACTCAACTTCTCTCTTCCTACAACTATAAATAGGGGTCTCTACACAACTTTAAATCACACCTAAAAATCATCTTCAAGAGCTCAAGAATTGAAGAGAGAAATTCTCCAAGATTTCTCTTTCAATACTCAAGGTGTCCCAGCGAGATTCAAGGCGTTCTTCATAGGAATCAACGCATTCTTCGACGGAATCATATCAGTGGTGTTTGATCCAGAAACAAGGCGGAAGTCCTCCACGTCAACGTTATAAAGCTCGACGCTCAATGTTTTCTTCGGAAACAAGGCGAACGTCCTCCGCATCAACACCATCAATCCCAAAGCTCAAGTCAACGCCATCAACCCTGAAACTCAAGTCAACGCCATCAACCTCAAAGATCAAGTCAACGTCATCAAGCACAAAGATCAAAGCTCAACGTTTACTTCGGAAGCAAGACGAAAGTCATCCGTATCAACGTTACAAAGCTTGAAGATCAAGTCCAAGGAGATCTAGGAGGCATACTTCTACAAAAAATCTCAAAGGCTGCTTGAAGACCGTTCGAGGGTCAAACTTGAAGAGAAGAATCAGAGGATCAAATGGAGATTGAACTCGCATATTTGAAATTCTTATATTTGTATGAAATCTTGTGTTTATTTGAATAAATACAATATTTTGTGTTTACAGATTTTGGCACGTCCGGTGGGACAATCTCTACCTCTCATCTCTTCTCTTCGCCAAATCCAAAGAAGATGTCTACAAGTCTTGAGGAGCAAATCGCGAAGTTGACAAAGCTTGCAGAAGGACTTGCCAAACGCTTAGAAGAACGAGATGTTCAACTCACAAAGCTGGAAAATGAAAATACTTTGGATACGAGAAGCCAACAAGCAAAGGACAATCAAGAAGCCGAGCTTTTCATGGAGCCAAAAGATGGTGACAAATCTCCGACTAAGGAGCTTGAAGTCTCTTCCAATGGATTGATGCATGCCGATCAACTCAAAGCATTTATCAAGAAGATAATTAAGGACAAGTTCGAAGGGACCTCCAAATCATCATGGACTTATAGCAAACCATACACTCCAAGGATTGAAAGCTTGAAGATGCCGATCGGCTATCAGCCTCCAAAGTTTCAACAATTTGATGGCAAAGGAAATCCAAAGCAACATGTAGTCCACTTCATGGAGAATTGCAACGACGCTGGAACATATGGAGATCACATGGTGAAACAGTTCGTGCGTTCTTTGAAGGACAATGCCTTTGATTGGTATGCTGACTTGCAGCTAAATTCAATTGATAGTTGGAGGCAATTGGAGCAAGAATTCCTCAATCGCTTCTATAGCACTCGAAGGACGGTGAGCATGGTGGAGCTTACAAAGTTAAGTCAATGGAAAGAAGATCCCGTCATCGACTACATCAATCGTTGGAGGGACTTAAGCTTAAATTGCAAAGATCGATTGTCTGAAACTTCTGCAATTGAGATGTGCACTCAAGGCATGCATTGGAGTCTTCAATACATCTTAAAAGGAATTCAGCCAAAGACATTCGAAGAATTGACTACAAGAGCTCATGATATGGAGTTAAGCATAATCGCAAATGGAGTTGAAGATCTTTCGATTGAAGAGGATCACAACTTTGAAGAAAATCAAGAAGCAACCCATGGGGGCAAATCTCCTAAAGAAATTTCAAGTGATGAAGATGCTACAAGTGAAGACAAAGAAGATGCTACAAATCAATCTTCTGATACTTGGTAGAATATATAAAGTCAATGCTCCTTGATAAGAGCTTAAACTATCTATAAATGCTCCTAGATGCGAGTAAAAACCATCTAAACTTTTCAATCAAATAACTTCAAGTGCTCCTTGATAAGAGCTTAAACTGTCTAAAATACTCCTAGATGCGAGTAAAAATCATCTAAACACTTCAAACAAAGAACTTCAAACGCTCCTTGATAAGAGCATAAACTGTCTACAACGCTACATGACGCATGAGCCTAAACTGCATGTTACTCCTGGCCCGCATGAGTATAAACTATGTACAACGCCTCTCCTTAAAATTATAATCAAATTCTTTGAAGAATCGTCCAAGTCAAAGACTCCTTAACACGAGTATAAAATGTTTACAAATTCAAATCAAGTGAAGACTCATTGACATGAGTATAAAAGGTCTACAATTGAAATCAAATGGATGTTCCTTGATACGAGCATAAACTATCTAAAATCAAGTCCAAATTCAAAACTCCTTGAAACGAGTTTAAACATTCTATCAAATTCAAGACTCCTTGAAACGAGTTTAAACTTTCTAACATATTCAAGAACTCCTTGAAACGAATATAAACTTTCTTTCAAATTCAAAGAACTCCTTAAAACGAGTTTAAACTTTCTATCAAATTCAAGAACTCTTGATTATGAGTATAAATTATTCACAAGTTGAAGTCAAAGAACTCCTTGATATGAGTATAAACTATCTACCAAATTCAAATTTATCGAGACTCATTCATTTTCACGACACGTCGTCCATAAACAAGTCTCGAGGGGGCATTTGTAGGAACCGAAAATTTAAGAAATATTTATTAATTATTTATATTTATTTGATGATGGAATCTTATAGATATCCATTTTAAAATAAGTTATTTAATTGATAAATATGTCTTTATATGGTGATAAATATCTATTTCTTTGGCAACAAGTAAAGGGATATACATCAATATTCAAGAGCCAATGATATCGCGCCACCTAAGCCATTAGAGCCCATGATGGAGTCAAAAGCCCACTCAACTTCTCTCTTCCTACAACTATAAATAGGGGTCTCTACACAACTTTAAATCACACCTAAAAATCATCTTCAAGAGCTCAAGAATTGAAGAGAGAAATTCTCCAAGATTTCTCTCTCAATACTCAAGGTGTCCCAGCGAGATTCAAGGCGTTCTTCGTAGGAATCAACGCGTTCTTCGGCGGAATCATATCAAGTGGTATTTGATCTAGAAATAAGGCGGAAGTCCTCCACGTCAACGTTATAAAGCTCGACGCTCAACATTTTCTTCGGAAACAAGGCGAACGTCTTCCGCATCAACACCATCAATCCCAAAGCTCAAGTCAACGCCATCAACCCCGAAACTCAAGTCAACGCCATCAACATCAAAGATCAAGTTAACGTCATCAAGCACAAAGATTAAAGCTCAACGTTTACTTCGGAAGCAAGACGAAAGTCATCCGTATCAACGTTACAAAGCTTGAAGATCAAGTCCACGGAGATCTAGGAGGCATACTTCTACAAAAAATCTCAAAGGCTGCTTGAAGACCGTTCGAAAATCTGTAAACACAAAATATTGTATTTATTCAAATAAACACAAGATTTCATACAAATATAAGAATTAAAAATATGCGAGTTCAATCTCCATTTGATCCTCTGATTCTTCTCTTCAAGTTTGACCCTCGAACGGTTTTCAAGCACCCTTTGAGATTTTTTGTAGAAGTATGCCTCCTAGATCTCCTTGGACTTGATCTTCAAGCTTTGTAACGTTGATACGGATGACTTTCGTCTTGCTTCCGAAGTAAACGTTGAGCTTTGATCTTTGTGCTTGATGACGTTGACTTGATCTTTGATGTTGATGGCGTTGACTTGAGTTTCGGGGTTGATGGCGTTGACTTGAGCTTTGGGATTGATGGTCGGAGGACGTTCGCCTTGTTTTCGAAGTAAACGTTGAGCGTCGAGCTTTATAACGTTGACGTGGAGGGCTTTTGTCTTGTTTCCGGATCAAGCGCCACTTAAGATATTTTCGCTGAAGAACGCGTTGCTTTTCATGAAGAACGCCTTGAATTTCGTTGGGACACCTTGAATATTGAGAGAGAAAACTTGGATAAATTATCTCTTCAATTCTTGAGCACTTGAAGATGATTTTTAGGTGTGATTTGAAGTTGTGTAGAGACCCTATTTATAGTTGTAGGAAGAGAGAAGTTGAGTGGACTTTGGACTCCATCATGGGCTCTAAGGGCTTAGGTGGCGCGATATCATTGGATCTTAAATATTGACGTATATCCTTTACTTGTTGCCAAAGAAATAGATATTTATCACCATATAAAGACATATTTATCAATTAAATAACTTATTTTAATATGGATATCTATAAGATTCCATCATCAAATAAATATAAATAATTAATAAATATTTCTTAAATTTTCGGTTCCTACAAATGCCCCTTCGAGACTTGTTTATGGACGACTTGTCGTGAAAATGAATGAGTCTCGATAAATTTGAATTTGCTAAAAAGTTTATACTCGTTTCAAGGAGTTCTTCAATTTGATAGAAAGTTTAAACTCGTTTCAAGGAGTTTTGAATATGTTAGAAAGTTTATACTCGTTTCAAGGAGTCTTGAATTTGATAGAAAGTTTATACTCGTTTCAAGGAGTCTTGAATTTGATAGAAAGTTTATACTCTTTTCAAGGAGTCTTAAATTTGGACTTTATTTTAGATAGTTTATGCTCGTATCAAAGAATTTGACGGACTTGTAAACTTTTTATACTCGTGCTTAGGAGTTTATAGACCTTTTATACTCGTGTCAATGAGTCTTCATTTGATTTGGATTTGTAGACTTTTTATACTCGTGTTAAGGAGTCTCCATTTGATTGGAAGTGTAGACCTTTTTATACTCGTGTCAATGAGTCTTCACTTGGACAATTCTTCAAAGAATATGATTATAGTTTTAAGGAGGGGCGTCGTATACAGTTTATACTCATGCGGGCCAGGAGTAACATGCAGTTTAGGCTCGTGCGTTATGGAGCGTTGTAGACACTTTAAGCTCTTATCAAGGAGCATTTGAAGTTCTTTGTTTGAAGTGTTTATATGGTTTTTACTCGCATCTAGGAGCATTTTAGATAGTTTAAGCTCTTATCAAGGAGCACTTGAAGTTCTTTGATTGAAAAGTTTAGATGATTTTTACTCGCATCTAGGAGCTATGTAGATAGTTTAAGCTCTTATCAAGGAGCATTGTAGACACTTTAAGCTCTTATCAAGGAGCACTTGAAGTATTTGTTTGAAAAGTTAGATGGTTTTTGCTCGCATCTAGGAGCTATGTAGATAGTTTAAGCTCTTATCAAGGAGCATTGACTTTATGGATTCTACCAAGTATCAGAAGATTAATTTGTAGCATATTCTTTGTCTTCACTTGTAGCTTCTTCATCACTTGAACTTTCTTTAGGAGATTTGCCCCCATGGATTGCTTCTTGATTTTCTTCAAAGTTGAGATCCTCTTCAATCGAAAGATCTTCAACTCCATTTGCGATTATGCTTAACTCCATATCATGAGCTCTTGTAGCCAATTCTTTGAAGGTCTTTGGCTGAATTCCTTTTAAGATATATTGAAGACTCCAATGCATGCTTTGAGTGCACATCTCAATTGCAGAAGTTTCAGACAAGCAATCTTTGCAATTTAAGCTTAAGTCCCTCCAATGATTGATGTAGTCGATGACGGACTCGTCTTTACATTGACTTGACTTTGTAAGCTCCACCATGCTCACCGTCCTTCGAGTGCTATAGAAGCAGTTGGAGAATTCTTGCTCCAATTGCCCTCAACTATCAATTAAATTTGGTTGCAAGTCAGCATACTAATCAAAAGCATTGTCCTTCAAAGAACGCACGAACTGTTTCACCATGTGATCTCCATATGTTCCAGCGTCGTTGCAAGTCTCCACGAAGTGGGCTATATGTTGCTTTGGATTTCCTTTGCCATCAAATTGTTGAAACTTTGGAGGCTGATAGCCGATCGGCATCTTCAAGCTTTCAATCCTTTGAGTGTATGGCTTGCTATAAGTCCATGATTGTTTGGAGGTACCTTCGAATTTGTCCTTGATTGCCTTCTTGATGAATGCTTTGAGTTGATCGGCATGCATCGGTCCATTGGAAGAGACTTCAAGCTCCTTAGTCGGAGATTTGTCACCATCTTTTGGCTCCATGAAAAGCTTGGTTTCTTGATCGTCCTTTGCTTGTTGGCTTCTCGTATCCAAAGTATTTGCATTTTCCAGCTTTGCGAGTTGAACATCTCGTTCTTCTAAGCGTTTGGCAAGTCCTTCTGCAAGCTTTGTCAACTTCGCGATTTGCTCCTCAAGACTTGTAGACATATTCTTTGGATTTGGCGAAGAGAAGAGATGAGAGGTAGAGATTGTCCCACTGGGCGTGTCAAAATCTGTAAACACAAAATATTGTATTTATTCAAATAAACACAAGATTTCATACAAATATAAGAATTTCAAATATGCGAGTTCAATCTCCATTTGATCCTCTGATTCTTCTCTTCAAGTTTGACCCTCGAACGGTCTTCAAGCAGCCTTTGAGATTTTTTGTAGAAGTATGCCTCCTAGATCTCCTAGACTTGATCTTCAAGCTTTGTAACTTTGATACGGATGACTTTCGTCTTGCTTCCGAAGTAAACGTTGAGCTTTGATCTTTGTGCTTGATGACGTTGACGTGATCTTTGATGTTGATGGCGTTGACTTGAGTTTCGGGGTTGATGGCGTTGACTTGAGCTTTGGGATTGATGGTCGGAGGACGTTCGCCTTATTTTCGAAGTAAACGTTGAGCGTCGAGCTTTATAACGTTGACGTGGAGGGGTTTTGTCTTGTTTTCGGATCAAGCGCCACTTGAGATATTTTCGCCGAAGAACGCGTTGCTTTCCATGAAGAACGCCTTGAATTTCGTTGGGATACCTTGAATATTGAGAGAGAAAACTTGGATAAATTATCTCTTCAATTCTTGAGCACTTGAAGATGATTTTTAGGTGTGATTTGAAGTTGTGTAGAGACCCCTATTTATAGTTGTAGGAAGAGAGAAGTTGAGTGGGCTTTGGACTCCATCATGAGCTCTAAGGGCTTAGGTGGCGCGATATCATTGGCTCTTAAATATTGACGTATATCATTTACTTGTTGCCAAAGAAATAGATATTTATCAATTAAATAACTTATTTTAATATGGATATCTATAAGATTCCATCATCAAATAAATATAAATAATTAATAAATATTTCTTAAATTTTCGATTCCTACAATTATTATTATTATTATTATTATTATTATTATTATTATTATTATTATTATTATTATTATTATTATTATTATTATTATTATAAAACTGGCTGATTTCATAGTATTAATTTTAAGAGAATATCATGTGATATAGCCATAATGAACATTAAAATATAAATTTTGGCCCACCTTCTTCATAAATATAAATTATGGCCATTTTTTTGAACTTAGGACCTAAATACCCCTTTCCCTCTTCTATTTTTGATCCATCAATCCTTGATCCATTTTATTGACACTTGTTTTCCTTTCCAAGTTTTTTTTTTCTTTTTTTTTCCTGTTTTTTTTTTTATTTTCTAGCTTTTTTCTTCTTTTTTCTGTTTTTTTTTCTTATTTTCCAGATTTTTTTTCTGTTTTTTTTTTTCAGATTTCTTTTGTTTTTTTTATTTTCCAATTTCTTCCTTGTTATTTCTTTTTCTTTTTCCAGATTTTTTCTTTTTTTTCTTTTTCTTTTTAATTGCCAAATTTTTGTTTGCCTCATTATTTTTTGTTTGCCTATTCATTTTTTTTGTTGGCCACTTCTTCTTTGGTCAAGATTCGAGCGAGGGGAGCCGAAGGCCTCGGAGCGAGCCGAAGAAATCTAAATTGTTGCCCGACGATTATCCTTATATTAGTAATCGAAGCGAAGGCGGAGCCGTATAATCGGAGCCGAAGGCGGAGCCGCAAAATCGGAGCGGTATAACTTGAAATAATTGGAATTTTTGTCCCAAGAGTACCATATTATAACTTGGAACATCTGGAACTAATTCGACAATTCGTCCCAATTGTACCAAATCTGGAACTATTGGCACTAATAAGGCTAAATTCGTACCAGAAGTACTAGAACTATTGGTACTAATATAACTAAATTTGTACCAGAAGTACCAAACGTCTTATATCTGCTCGACCCGACCCGCGCCCGCCCGCGTCCGACCCGACCCGTTCCGCGTCTTATTAAGGGTATTTTCGTCCAAAATTAAAAAAAGTGACCAAAATTTATATTTTTGAAGAAGGTGGATCAAAATTTATATTTTAATGGTCATTATGGCTATTTCAAAATATGTCTCTAATTTTAAATGTAAGAACTAAGGCTAGTTTACACTTGTTTAGTCAAACTAGTCAAATTAGTCAAATAATAATAATAATAATAATAATAATAATAATATTGATTGATATGCGCCTAAAAATGTGATGAACCCGACAAAGATTTAATTGATTTTTCTCCCATAAAAGGTTGGGAGTATTGACTTCGACTCGTTTTCTATAACGAAAATTGCGTTCGTTCTTGTGCTTATTCTCTTTGAGCAAACTGATTGAAGCACTTAACATAAATCTTTTCCTCTCATTTTGGCTACAGAATCATGATATAAAGGCTAAAAAAAGGGACGGAGATGCAGGGTGTCGGAATTAATTAGATCAAGTTATGCTTAATTTGCGAGTAAATTGAGCACTAGATTAATTGTAAGAATCTGCCAAAAAAATAACGCCTTTACAATGGTCACGATACTTCATATTGGGCATATTTGAGAGATTGTACATTATTATGGGGTGTTTGGTTAAGCTTTTAAGCTGTCTAAAATAGCTTATAAGTTATTTATGAGCTTATAAGCTCTTACCAAGTGTTTGGCAAAATAAGCTATTCAAGAGCTTTTAAGTTCCAATAAAAAGCTTGAAGAGCTTCTAAGCTCCCCCAAAAAAAATACCTATATCCCAACTTTTTTTTGCTAAGATGTTATAAGCAACACACAGTTTACACAGATAACCTTATTTTCATTTATTATTCCAGATTTTTAGGTTATATTAGTGAAACTATTTATATTAAAAAACAATTTTATTATTTTTTTCTAACTATTTCTCACATACACACACTTACAACTCACTCTTTCACACACACACACACAAAGTTACGAGACTCTCTCTCTCTCTCACATACACACACACACAAGCACACACACATACAAACACACACACACACACCCTCTCACACACACATACAAACACACATACACCCTCACAGTTACGACGACTCTCTCTCTCTCTCTCTCTCCTCATTTTTTTTTTTTTTTTGGGCTCGCCGCCGCAGCACCCCATCATTTTGCAGCCGCAAATGGTTGCTGACACCACCCACCACCATCACATTGTTAGAGCAAACTTCTTCTGCTACCCTGTAGTTTCCCGTGTCAACATCTCTCCACCCGATTTCAATGAGCAAATCTGGCACGACTCCCTGCTGCCGCCGTGGCGGGAGCATCCGATGCGACTCATTGGGCACCATTTCGACGGGAGATAACTACTTTTTGTTTCTTTGAAAGAGAAGGAATAGACACTGAAGAGGGTATGTGTGTGTGTGTGTGTGAGTGTGTGTGTGTGTGTGTGTGTGAGAGAGAGAGAGAGAGAGAGAGAGAGTCGAGAGACAGAAGAAAAGAGAAACATTAGAGGGAAGAGAGAATGGGGGAAGAGAGAGAAAGATTAGAGGAAACAGTAAAGAGAAAGAGCAGAGAGACCAGAAAGTACAGAGAGAGTAGAGAGACCAGAAAGTAGAGGGAGAGAGAGAGTAGAGAGGAAGAGTACTGGGAGAGAGAAATTTACAGTAGTAGTTTAATTACATAATAAATTAAGCTTATAATACTAAATAAATATTAAATATTTTATAAAATTTTAAAAGAGCTTATAAGCTCAGTTATCCAAACACTTTAGAAACTTATAAGTTCTTTGAAAATAACAACTTAGAAGCTGTTGAAATAGCCTCTAAGCTCTTAGATCTTATAAGCTCTTGAACAAAAGCTTAGCCAAACAGCTTCTATATCTTGTATAATAACTAGTATAGAGTCTGTTGAATTTAAATTGATGATTCAAATAGAAACAGTGCATTTTCAGCAACTTCATCATCATGTGGTTCGAATAGTTGACAGTTTCGTATTTCAAATAGTTGGAAAATAAATGTTGAGGAGTTGGATAAGTTGATGTTAATGGTTCAATAATGTGGTTAGGGGCCGTATTACAGGGGATATAAGGTCCATATTGCTTATATAACTAGGCTTATCTAGTGTGTATCAATTCATGGCCTATTGGATGGTGGCAATGTAATTTCTTTTTTCATTTCTTTTAATATCTGGTTGTTTCTCAATTTTTTATTATTAAAAGTTCTCTATGGTATAGTTATGGAACCATATGCTATATATCAACTTTTTTTTTTTTGTTATTCCGATCGACAACTTGAATTATGTCGTTCTCCGGTCTCCCTTTATTCCTCATATTTCCTACTGCATCCATCCGTAAATTCCAATTTTATCCCTAAGTTCAATTTATTTTGCCATTTAACGAGAAATTATTGCTTATATTGTTTCCCCCGTAAAACCTAATTCATGTCACTTTGTGGTTAATTCTTATGATTGGGGCCATCTCGCCAACTTAGATTAATGAATGTTCAATTCTTCCTCTCAACATCACCAAGTCAGTAAATATTGCTTTAATTTGTTCATTTGTTTTATTGTTGTTTTTATTGTGTGGTTAAGAGTTTAAATTTCTCGTCGTAGGTCAATTTTAGTGCGCTGCCTAATTCTGCTCTAATCGGTTAAGTTATTCGATATGTTGTTTCATCATTCTGTCTCTTTATACCAATGAGGCATCCAAAGCAACATTCCAGGTTAGTTTCTGATGGCATTATATGATATTTTTAATAATCTACTGCTGCTTATTAATATGTAGGATCCACGAATTTTGTTTGGTCTCGCACTTTTTCTTCTAGTTATCTTTCACTAACTTATGTATTTTGTTATTTTGTACTCCCTCCGTCCCTCATATTTATGCATAGTTTTCCTTTTTCATCTGTCCCCCAAAATTATACATAGTCCATTTTAGGAAATAAATGTTTCACTTGTTACCCTTATAATGTGGGACCCCATCTCCACTTATACCTATTTTTTTTCCACTTACATCTCACTTTTCAAGATTTTCCTAAAACCCGTGCTCGTCAAAACTATGAATAAATATGAGGGACGGAGGGAGTAATTTATATTATTTTTTTGGATGAATCATGATTTTCCTTCTCGATACTTTAGAATGGATCTAGACCTGAACGCAGATTGTAGCTTTAGAAGACTTGTCAGATTTTCACCCCCTTGATGGTGCTTACGATGAACTTGGTGATGAAGTAGTAGAATTAGAGTATAATGATAATGTTGTTTTACCTAGTTTTGCTGAAAATCGTGATGAAGATAAATATTGAAGAGCATATTGTTAGAAATGAATTTGTCGCAGGTGTTAATGACAGGATTACTATTGATGTTGCTTAAAATGAGAGGTCTGAACATTGTGTACCAGAGAATCTCAAACCTGATGACGAAAATGTGGAGTCGCATAAATCTGGCGGTCCTACGGCTGATGTTGATAACCAAGAACCAATGTTAATCCACTGACGATAGAGATCGAGAAACGGTCGATGGTTAGATCGACTGTTCATCATTTAGAACAAGCTTATCTCATTTATTGTGAGTACGGCCGTCTTAAAGGTTACGGTGCACGGAAGGGAGAGCAGTGATATTTTGGGTGAATGGAGTTAATGATAAGCCGAATGGGAAGGTTGCCAATTACAAAATGTGATACCCCGAGCTTTTATATCTTTAGAGAGCTTATAAACTAACCGAGTAAGTTAGATGTTGAGATTTGAGGAATAAAAATTTTTCTTTCTAATTGAAGAGAAGTGAGTAAAACGTTTGGAATATCCAATGTGTTTTTGCGTGAATTTATCTGTTCTATTTTTGAGATGATGATGATGTGATATATTTGTTGAGTTCGTTTATACGAAAATGAGTATAAGATTAATTTTCAGAAGAACCCCGAAGAGTGTGTTAAATTGAAAAAGAATAATATTGATCGCCGAGAAAATTCTATGCGCCGAAAAACTTAGAATAGAGTTGAATTAAGATCTTTGAACCTAGAATTTCTTCTAAGGTCATTGAGATAGGAAAAGAGCTTATCCGAGAATAAAGTGAAAAGAATAATGAGTGATGGTCCCGATACGAGTTACTGGTGTATGGGGGGGGGGGAATACACCAGTTAGGATTTTTCAACTTTCGAAAAACTTAACACTTGAAATCAACTTCAACTGAGTGAGAGGACTCAATTGGGATCTCACAGCTGAGTAAGCAACCTCAGCTGGAAGATTGGTGCTGTGCGGAATGGTGGAAAATAAACTCGTAAAATCAAACTCACGCTTTTATGCACGGTTGGTCAAAACCAAAACTGTTGTTGTGAAAGTATGCAGATTGTATGCGGTTAGTTTGTCAGTTAAGATATGATAATAAAGACTGAACACAAAAGAAAACACGACACACAAGATTTACGTGGTTCGGAGAGAACTCCTACGTCCACGGGGAGATGTGAGTCCACACACCTCAGTCCAAGTTCTTCTGGACAGAACCACTCAGCTTACGCGGGCTGAGCAACCGTTACAGT
The DNA here is from genome assembly GCA_029490685.1 of Schizonepeta tenuifolia. Lineage (NCBI taxonomy): Eukaryota > Viridiplantae > Streptophyta > Magnoliopsida > Lamiales > Lamiaceae > Schizonepeta > Schizonepeta tenuifolia. The sequence goes on from CM055956.1 coordinate 13,137,685, forward strand.
TTAGTTTCCGGGCACTAAACAGCCTAAGTCAAGTTTGCGGGTACTTGACGACCTGACTACTCAATTACAGGAAGAGTAAGGTCCTAGCACACTTTTTAGGGTGTGAGAAAGGGTAGGATTTCCAACTACAGCTCGATCAAGAATGAGAGCTGGATCTAAGGCTTGAACGAATAAACACTCAACCTAAGATCAAAAACAGTTTCGAATTCTAGGAACCCTCAGCTACTAATGTTCTCTCAAATTGGAACTCTCAGCTGCTGATGCTCTTAGATGATGATATTGCAGATTTGCTTTGATTTCTCTCGAGAAAGCTCTTGAATTTTTTGTCGTCTATGTGTCTATCTGCATGTCTATCCTTCTCGAATGAGAGGATGCCTCTATTTATAGGCGGAGAGAATCAACTAGCCGTTGGAGGAGCAGTTGATCTCTGATCGGTTGAAAGCGATGGCTTGTCTCTCATCTCTACAGACTTTTCCGATATGGCATCTGTGCTCTTCTGCTTTCCATCTGAGACAGCCTTGTGTTGGGCCAGATGGGGTAATGACTGAACGGTCAAACCCTCATGTGACTTCCTTTTGAAATTCAAATCTTTGACAATCAACTTCGGTTTGTCGGTTGAAAGTCTTGACCTTCATCTGAGTGATCTTCAGCTGATGTTCCGATCTGTCGAGTTCTCAGCTGACTTTGAACTTCAAAACAGTTGAACTCCTTGTTCAGATTCTATAACTGAGGTTTTGAAACTGAACCCTCAGTTGTCTTCCACTTCTTTACTCAGTTGGGTTTGAACCCTCATATGATTTCTTTTTCATCTGATGTTCTCTTCCTTTCAACTGTTTCTCATCTGATGAATGCTCAGTTGGTTTCCTTCAACTGATGTTCTGAAGACTTCCCCTTGTTTACATCTGAACAAATGAACTCTCAGTTGTCTTTCTTCACAACTGATGTTCTGTCTGAGTGACGCCTTGTTGCCATCTTCAGCTGGAGACCTGTAAAGATAAAATCTTAACTTTGCTCAAACAGCGAGCCTAAATTCTAACATTAGGTACTGGCAACATCTACTCGGTTGGGGTCAGCCGGTTTTGGAATTCATCAAAACTTATACTAATAAATTTTCCAACAATTTCCCCCTTTTTGATGATGCCAAAACCACTTACAACTTGAAACCACTACTGATCTAAACCTCACTAACTTATCTAAAATCTCAGCTGAAATTCTAGACAGTCTATAAGATAAAACATCAAAGGGTTAGCACAGTTATAACATGGTATTTAAAAGACTTTGTGATTCAGAGCTTGGACAATGAGGGATTGTTCATCAAGGTGAATCTTATAACTGAATAGTTTTCATTACAACTGATTGTTACAAAAGATAGACTCAAAAATAAAAAAAAATTACAACAGTTGCTAGAAAACTAACTGAGCTAGTATTGTAGCCCATACTTGCCAAAAATCCTTACAAAAATTTCCCTCTTAGCAGGTGACTCCTTAGAGATGTCCACTCCATGCTCCTTGCAGACCTGCCTCGCCTCAGATGCAATCTTCTGACGGTTCGGGTTGCTGGAATCCGAGAGAAGAGGTGGCCGATAAGTAACCCTCTTGGGAACTGGAACAGTGTTCAAGTCCAGGTTGGCGTCAATCATGGCCCTCCTGAATTGACTGAACATGCCCGGGTCACCTGAGTGCAACTCAGTCAGCGCCTCTTTGAACGCTCTCCTTGGGTCGTCAGTTGCGTAAACCTTCCTGTAATAGAAGTCGTTCACGAACTCCTGCTTGAACATCTCCCAATCCTCATTCCACTCGGTCGGCATCCACTTGTCAGTATGCCTGAACCGACTCTCAACCTTGGACTTTAGAGGCAACCTTTTTTGCTTCAACCGAGCTTCCGCCTTTGATTGGATTCTGTTGATGCGGCGTCGGCTGCGGGAGGCAATGTTGCGGTCCAGGTTTTGAGAAACCTTCTTCAGCTCAACCTCGAACTGGTTCACCCTCCTCGCCTGGCTGGCGGTAAACTTTCTGATCCAGCTCGGGTTCATGTAGTCCTTCTCCTCTACATCCATAGCCTTGGCCGCTGCAATGCACTCTTCGGTTGTTATCCCGTCGAGTTCAGAATCCAGCTCGGCTGCGATCTCGACTATGGAGCTGTAGGAAACTCCAATCTTCTTTGCATGTTCCAAGTCCTTAGACATTTCGGCTCCACCGACTTCGGTTGTCTTGGCAGCAGCAGACTTTCTTCTCCTCAGCTGAGATTTGGATGGTTGAGCAGCTGGCACTCCTTCTTCTTGGGTCTCTTCTTCTTCCTGTGCTTCACCCTCCTTCTCCTTCTCTTTCCCCTTTTTGGCATCAGCAACAAGGCTTGCTACTGAACCGTCCAGAGAGTTGAGTTTGGCCTCGGTGGATTGAACACGGTTGAAGAGTTCATCGACCGCACACTCCAGTTCGATCTTCTTCGCCAGTGCAGAGTCCTGGCGCTCTTGTTCTGCCTTCTTCAAGACAGAGAGGTTGTCGTTGACCTCTGTCTGAAATGCAACGAACTCAGCCCAATGCGACTCGAACCGGGACTCCCATTCAGCATCCTGCGTCTGTTGGGACTTGGCCAGATTTGAGTCAGCCAAGGACTTGAAGACATTCACTTCCGACTTCAAGCCCAACAGAGTGGATTTCAGTTCCGACACGTCCTGACTGGTGGAGGAGAGATCATTCATCTTCATCTTTAGCTTGGCATTCTCCTCCATCAGTTGTTGATACTTCACTTCTTGAGCTGCCAACTCCCTCAGCTGGTCATCGTGTTGGTGCTGGAGGTTGGCGAGCAGCTCGGTCCTCAACTGGTTTACCCTCTCAGCCATTAGCTCGCAGATTTGTTCTGTTGAAGGAGCGAGCTGAGCAGCTGGAGAGGCTTGAGCAGACTGAGCTAGAGGCTCAGCTGTGACCATGGCTTGACGGTTTGCCAGGTACAGCTTCAGGTTCTCCTCCTCTTCTTTTGCGGCGGCGGCTGCTGCATCGACATCTTCAAGGAAGTCGGCTGATTTCACCAACATGCTGTCAAGGAAGTCGACACACTCCTTTTCAGCTGCCTCCCTTGTGTCCTTCCCTTCAGCCAGACTCTGGTCCAACCGTCTAGTGAGCAACGCGATCCGGTTGTTGTACTCCACCTCCAAGTTGGAATAGTTGAAGTAGGCTCGGATGCGGGACTCGTCAGATTTCAGCCTGTCCCAGCTCAGTACCCTGATCGTGTCTTCCTTGACATACCACTGGCTAAAGATCAGGTGGAACTGGTACAGTAGCTCGGTTCCCAGTGTGGCGAAGATGGGCATGTCGCGAGCCGCAGGGAATAGACCCAACAGCTTTTGAAAGCAGTAGGCCACCCTGCCTTCATGCTCGTCAGCAACAGCCTGCAGGTCCTCCGCTTCGTTGATCGGGGAGGGGGTGAGATTGTATGGTTCGGGTTCAAGAGGTTCATCGATGTTGGCCAAAGAGTCGGTCACAACATCAGCATCGAGCTGAGAGCTCGGAATTTGGGATTCAGTTGGGGAAGAGGGTGGAATGGTTTCCTCAACATCGGCCGAAGGAGAGGTCACGATGTTGGCATCGAGCTGAGAGCTCGGAATTTCTGGCTCGGTTTGGGTAGAGAGAGCAAGAGGCTCTGGGGGCGGTACAGCATTTGCTCCAGCTGTGGGGGAGGTGGTAGCATCTTCGAGGTCCTCAGATGAGGAGGATGCATCCGACGTCTCCATGCCCTCAGCCTCATCAGCTCTGGGGCCTCGAGGTGCGATCTCGAATGATGTGGCCTCAGCTGAGCGGCTGGATTCGGAACGCTCCTCAGCAGGTGTGGACTCGACCTGCACTCCCTCCTCGTCTGGAGCTTGTTCCTCAGCTGGCTCCTCAGCTGGAACCTCAACTGGCTCATCAGCTGACTCGTCAGCTGGAACATCAGTTGGCTCATCAGCTGGCACCTCAGCTGCCTTCTTGATTGTCTTCTTGAACCTTACCCTTAACTTTTTCTGGGCAGGTTCATCAGTCGACTCCGTCTCAACGTCAGCTCGGAGATGTGAGGCTTTGGATTTTGTGGGGCGAGCAGCAGCTTGTTCTCCCTCAGCTGTTGACTCAGCTGGCCTTCCCGACTCCCTCTTGTTCTTGGGAGTGTAGACACTCCTCAGCACCTCCTGTGCTTTCTTGGCCGTCGGGAACAGCAACAGCTTCTTCAGCGGCGTCTCCTCGCAGTCAGCCCAGACCATGTTGCGGTCCTTTGTTGCGAGGAGGATGAGGGCGGAGATTTTGCATCCGAAGTTGAGCGTGCCCTTCACACTCAGTAGCTTCTCTCCAGACTCAGTCGTAGTCTCAGAGATCTTCGACTTCTCCAACATCAACTGGTTCAGAAAATATTGGAACCAGTTGATTTGGTGTTGGTGCTCCAGGGCCAACAGCTGTTTCAACTTGGGTCGGCTGATGTCGCCGAACGCGCCACTGTATCCGAACACGACCTTCGACACGGCGTCGAACAGCAGGCGGTGTTCAGGCTTCAGCTTAGTCCTTTGCATGTTGCTCCTCAACCGCTCTGGCTCGATCAGAGCATCCTGTAGAAATTCATCCGCCTGTTCGTCGGTAATATTCTCCAGGAACTCGGTGGCGGTGTGGTTGATTGGTATGATGTATCGGAGGACATCGGACACGTCAATGGAGAAGGAGACACGACGTATTGTCATTGCCGGAACATCCCTTTGTCGGCAGGACACCGTCGTAGAAACTCCCTCTGAACCGTCAAGGGGGCGAAGAAGATTGACGTAGAATTCTCCGACTTGACGCCTGAGCAAGTGAGAGGGACAGAGCTTGGCCCATTCCAGAAGTCCGTTCTCACGGAGAGTGTTGGCGAGACGGGCTAGGACCGGCGACTCTAGATCCTCGTCGGAGAGGATCTGCTCGAAGTGAATCTTCGATACTAACATATCGAACGACTCTTCATACGTTGTAGGCACGAGAGAAGGTCCGGATGATGCCATTCTTTTGCTTTTGGATGCCATTAAATCACTGCAAAGGTAAAATATATAGGGGAGGAAGAAATCTATTTGCAGAAAAGGGTTAGGCAGAAAAACTGGAAGACGATGAATAGTAAGATTGATAAGCACGAATGAGGAAAGTAGGAGATATCTTCCTGATTTTTTGCCTTAAATAGGTCTTTGACTTGGATGAGATCAACGGCTGGGGTTAAATGGCGCGAATCCATCAACGGCTGGGATTACGCGACTGTTGACTATCTTTGACTCGACGTTTTGATCCGAGTTCCAACCAGCGCGTGAGAAGGTGTACAGTTTTATGTCAGCCCAGTCGCACTATAAAGTAGGCTATGGATGCTCAGCCGTACTTTACATTTAATGCGACATGATGGCTATTTTAATATAACTGACTAGCACAGGAATGTTTGAATTTATTTCAAACATTCTCATTTAAGAATATAACACCTTCAGTCATAAATGATACCTGCCAGCTGATGTCTGAATCAGCTGTGTTCATTAGTCGAGTTCCTCAGTTGCCGCATACCATCAGCTGACTCGAGTTCGTCTGTTCAGCTGACATTTGACGTCTTCAGTTGGCAATCAGTATCTGATATTCCCCTTTCAGCTGAGCTTCCCCCTTCATCTGAGCTTCCCCCTTAAGTCGATATCCGATTCTTCAGCTCGGATGAATCCTTATCAGCTCGGATGACTCTTCTGCTCGGATGACTCTTCAGCTCGGATGAGTTTTTAGCTCGGATCCAAAAGTTCTAGAAGATCACACAGCATCTTGAACCGGGCTTCAGGAAGAGGTTTGGTGAGGATGTCAGCTCTCTGAATCTCAGCTGGGATCTTCTCCATGGACACATCCTTCTTCTCAATATGATCTCGGATGAAGTGGTGACGAATATCGATATGCTTAGTCCGAGAGTGATGAACAGGGTTTAGAGAGATAGCTATGGCACTCGAGCTATCACAATGTATGGGAACCTGTCCAGTTGAGACTTCATAATCTCTCAGTTGCTGCTTCAGCCACAATACTTGCATGCAACAGCTTCCGGCAGCCATGTACTCTGACTCGGTTGTCGAAGTAGCAACACACGCTTGTTTCTTGGAGAACCATGAAACCAGCTTGCTTCCCATGAACCGACAGTGTCCAGAAGTAGACTTTCTGTCCAACCGATCTCCTGCTAGGTCGGCATCTGAGTATCCAGTCAGCTGGATATTGTCATCAGTTGGGTACCACAATCCAACATTGACAGTTCCCTTCAGATACTTAATGATGTTCTTTGCTGCCAACATGTGTGCTTCTCTTTGTTGGACTTGAAAACAAGCACACACTCCAACTGCGTATGAAATGTCTGGTCGGCTGGCAGTTAGGTAGAGCAGCGAACCGATGATCCCTCTATACTGGCTGGCATCAATGAGCTTTCCCTCAGCTCCTGGTTCGATCTTCCAGTTCGTGTTCATAGGGATCTTGGTTGTCTTACTTGTCTGCAATCCGAACTTGGTGATGAGCTCCCTTGTATATTTGGACTGGTTGATGAAAATCCCTTCAGGTGACTGCTTCACTTGTAATCCAAGGAAATAATTCATCTCGCCCATCATTGACATCTCGAACTTTTTCTTCATAAGATCGGAGAATTTCTTGCACAGCTCCTCCGACTTGGACCCGAAAATGATGTCATCGACATAAATTTGCACGACAAGTATATCTTCTCCAACTTTGATGGTGAACAGAGTTTTATCAACTGAACCTCGTTTGAACCCCGAGTCCAGAAGAAATCCACAAAGAGTGTCATACCAAGCTCTTGGTGCTTGCTTTAGACCATAGATAGCTTTCTTCAGATTGTACACTCTTCTATCTCCAGTCTCAAAACCAGGAGGCTGTTCAACATATACATCTTCTTTTATATCTCCATTGAGGAATGCACACTTCACATCCATCTGATATACTTTGAACTTGTGATGTGCGGCATAAGCTAGAAAGATCCGGATGGCTTCCAGCCTTGCAACTGGTGCAAAGGAATCTTCAAAGTCAATTCTTTCTTGTTGGCAGTATCCTTGAGCTACCAACCTTGCTTTATTCCTCACAATGAATCCAATGGCGTCTCTCTTGTTTTTGAAAATCCACTTTAGTCCAATCACCTTGACACCATTTGGTCTTTCTACCAACTCCCATACACAGTTGCGTAGAAACTCATTCAATTCTTCTTGCATGGCTGTTGTCCAGTGGACACAATTGAGAGCTTCCCCAACATTCTTCGGTTCTGGAACATCAGCTACATAGCAAGAAATCATGGCAACATCTCCAGCTTGCTCGAACTCCTCTAGAACTGCCAATTCCTCAGCATATTGGGCATAAGTGTTGGATTCTTCCTCGGTTGATTCTGGATTTGCAACTCTGCTCCGTGTGCGCACACCCTCGGTTGGATCTCCGATGATGTCGTTGGTGGAATGAACTTCATACCATCTTCGGTTGCGTCTTCCTTATTCTTTCAACAGTGGCTGTTCAGATATCTGAGTTGGAGTTTTCAGAGCTGGTGATTGATCAGCTGTTGAGTCTGGATCCTCAACATTTACAATAGATTGAACTGAATTCGGTTGGGCATCGGATGCTGATGCAGTTGGAGGGACATCAGCTGAAGTTCCCCCTAGGGACGAGCTGAGGTCTTCGCATTCATCTTCAGAGGAGTATGGGTCCTCATCCTCAGTTGCCCATACCAGTGGTTCAGCTCGGTTCTTTTCCCGAAGAGCTTGCGATCTGGTAGAACTGGTAGAACAGCTGGATCCGCGTGTTGTTCCTTTACCTATTCCCTGCACTCGAAGGTAGATTCATCAAAACTAACATGAGGTGTTATTTCCACAACACGAGAGCTGTTGTTGAAAACTCTATATGCCTTGATCCGAGCTGCATATCCAAGAAATATGCCCTTCGAAGCTTTGGCATCAAAAGTTTTCAACCGAGTCTTCCCATTGTTGTGAATATAACACATAGATCCAAAAACACGAAAATAAGAAATATCTGGCTTTCTGCGTCTCCACAGCTCGTAGGGCGTCTTTCCCAACCGCTTGGTGAGAAGAGATCGATTCTGTGTGTAGCATGCTGTGTTGATCGCTTCAGCCCAAAATCTCTTAGGCAGTGCTGAGCTCGCTAACATGGATGTGGCTGCATCCTTCAGAGTTCTATTTCTTCGCTCAGCTACGCCATTCTGTTGTGGAGTACGCGCGGCTGATGTCTGATGGGTTATGCCATTCTTTTCGCAATACTCAATGATGGTTTCATTTAGAAACTCCGTTCCACGATCTGATCTGATAGATATGATCTTCATCTCTTGTTGGTTCGATATCCGATCCATCAGCTTGGGCAGCTCATCTCGGGTCTCACTTTTGTGGCGCATGAAGATGGTCCACGTATATCTTGAGTAGTCATCAGTTACAACCAATGTATATTCGTTTCCATTAATGCTTTTTGGTGTAACTGGCCCGAAGAGATCCATGTGGATCAGTTGTAACACTCGGTCAGTTGAAGGAGTTGACTTCAATCGGAAGGAGGTTCTAGCGAGCTTTCCCAGCTGGCATGCACTGCAGATGTGTGTTGTTGAAAACACTTGGTTAGGTATGCCTCTTGCATGTTCTTGTCTGGCAAGTCGGTTCATCGTCTTGAAGTTCAGATGGTTGAGCCTTTTGTGCCACAGCCAGCTTACATCCGAACTGCTCTTTGACAACAGGCAAGTGTCAGGGAGGCTGCTGTTCCAGTCAGCGTAGTATACATTCCCTGTTGGAGATCGATTTCCCAACAATATCACCTGCTTTGATCCGACATCTTTAACTCTGCAACCCTGTGCATCAAACTTGACAGAGAACCCATTATCACAGAATTGGCTGATGGAGAGCAGGTTATGCTTCAATCCATCAACAAAAGAGACATTAGAAATTGAAACATGATTGGTTTCAAGGGTACCGTAACCTCTGGTATAACCTTTTGAGTTATCACCAAAAGTAACTGATGGACCTTCTTTCTCCACGAAACTTCCAAGCAAATCCTTCAGATTTGTCATGTGTTTCGAGCATCCACTATCCATCACCCACATTGTTGTAGACGTCTTCTTCTTCCTCAACTGTTTCTCCTGTACCTGCAAGGAGAAACTCGCTTAGGTCCCCAATTTCAGTTGGGTCCTGGAGGGTTAGAACCAGTTCCCGCTGGAACCGTGCGTCGCTTTTCTCTGTACACTCGAATAGCCTTGTCATTCCAAATGATCTGCCCATTTTCATCAATTATAACAACACCCCGGTTATCCTTAGGCTTGTTGTTTGAAATGATGCTCTGTTTCTTGGGAGGAGTTGGATTTCTCCCATGTTGGGCTTTAGGAGGTGAGGCTTTCCCCCTGTTTTGATGGCGATTCTTATCCTGTTGAGTTTGTCTGTGAGGTCGGACGCCATTGTGGAATCTTCTTGGCTGATTCTGATTCCATTGCCTTGGCTGTTGACGATAGCTGTTCATGCCCGGATGTTGATTCATGTTGTGGCATGAGTAACCATAGCTGTCGTAACTTTTCCACATAGGTTGACTCTGTTGGAACCTCTGATTGTTGTGGTGATGGAACCGTTGTTGATTATGTCGGTTGAAGCTTGGTTCGTTCTGTTGGTTCCATCTCTGCTGTGGTTGGTTTGTTGGTCGATGATCACTTCGGTTCTGAGCTTGGATATGTTGTCGATTTTGAGCTTGATTGCGACTCCGACGTCTCCGGTTCCTCCGTTGAGTCTTGGAACATTCCCCATCGGTTGTAGACTCCAGGGACTGTTTCGTTGGTGTTCCATCTGCAGCTCCTTTGCCTTTCTCAGCCGTAGTTACCTTTATCGGTTGTGAGGGTGTTTGTTCAGTTGCATACTCAACTGTGTTAGGTTTGGCAATCATGACTTTCTCAGCTCTGGTGAAGGTAGCTGGTGGAATTCCAGTGTCCTTTGCCACGTCGTATCCGAGTCCAGACACATCATCCGTTTGCCGTCTGTATTTGATGAGATTCTCGATGATCTCGGATGACTGATATAGCTTTGTCAGGTTGTCCTTCTCAGTTTGAAGATCCTTGAGAAGAACAGCTATATGCTCGGTCTGGGCATCTGATGTCTTCATCAGCTGGTCGATCTGAGCCTCTTGCTTGTTCAACTGTTCGTTCTGTGCCTTGATCAGTTCCTTCAACTGTTCATCGGTTGAAGCCTCAGTTTGGTTGGCTGTACTCAGTTGACTTTTCAGCTGGTCAATTTCTTCAGCTTGTCTCTTGATCAGATCGTCCTTTTCGGTTAAGGAATCTTCAAGCTTGGCGAACTGGGCTTGAAGACTCTTAAACTCAACCGACTGCTGATGCAGTTCCTCACTGAGTTCTTGAAAATCATTCCAGGAGGGTTCCAACTCATCGTTCATAGATTCCTGCATGTTAGAAGTATTGGAAGAATTTAAGCGAGCAGGATTAGATTGTACCTCAATATCATCTTGGTCGGTTCCAAGTGCCATGAGGCATTGATCCGGACTGATGACTTTGTTGGTAGAGGTCAGGTCATCCTCATCTTCAGTGTCTGTGAAGATGTCCATATCGTCAGCTGCCTCTTCAGCTACCATGGCCTTATTCTTTGCAGTTTGCTTCGCCCTCGGTGCTTCTCTTTCCTTCTTTGAGAGGTCTGGGCAATCGGCTTTGAAGTGTCCTTCCTTGCCGCATTCGAAGCAACCATTGGTGACTGGCTTCGAACTGTCTCGAGTTCGGTTTGATTTATAGAAACGTTTATATTTGCCGAACCGAGTATCCATATCGGCTAACTTCTTTGACAACGCTGCAATGTTCTGTTGCAGTTCTTCTCTGCTCGGCTCCTTTGCAGTCGTGTCAGCCGACCTGGTTGGCCTTGACGATCTCGACTTTGAGTAGTCAGCTTGGAGGGCAACTGACTTTGATGCTGAGCCGACGTCCTCAATTCTATTTGTCTGACTTGAGGGCTGCGACCTCCTTCTGTTGACCTTATACTCATTTCCTTTCAAGATTGAGAACAATCTTTCAGTTCCCATTTCACCTAGGTCAGCTCGGCTCTCGTGGATATTTGTGAAAGTATCCCACTCAGCCGGTAGAGCTTGCAACACTTTGAGGTTTATTTCTCTTAGAGTGTATTTTTCTTTCCGGATGGATTGGATTCTTCTGATGATGTCCATAAACCGGAGCTCTAGCTGATCTATAGTCTCATCAGGTCGTAGACTGAAATTGTCAAAATCTTGACATGCATGCGAGAACTTGTTTTCCTTTGTCTCGTCGCTTCCTTCACTTAGCGAGGCCAGGATGTCCCACATCTCTTTTGCGGTCTCACACTCCTCTATCCAGGCAGATAATCTTGTCCAACCGTATTATTGTGCTCTGAGCCCAGATATCCAGCTGGCTCACCTTGGCCTCCTCCGGAGTGTAGTCCTCTGGCTGTTTCTCCACATACTCCACCACTGCATCTCCATCGTTGGGATTTGTGGGAGTGCGAAGTATTCTGTCTCGTATGACGATTGGTCCAGATGTGAGAACTTGTTGCATCCTATGATGCTTGGACAAAAGGATCTTCTTCATTCGAGTTCTCCAAGATGTATAGTTGACAACAGAGAACATGACTGTGATCTTGTCCTTGACGTCCATCTGCACAAACAAAAACAGGACAACAAAAATGCGAGCAAGAATGCACTAGCGTGAAAAGATCTGTTCAGTTGACCACTGAAGAAAATTCTTGAATTCACACCTCGTGAAACAGAGACAACAGTCTTTTGAACCACTGCTCTGATACCACTTGATGGTCCCGATACGAGTTACTGGTGTATGGGGGGGGGGGGGGGAATACACCAGTTAGGATTTTTCAACTTTCGAAAAACTTAACACTTGAAATCAACTTCAACTGAGTGAGAGGACTCAATTGGGATCTCACAGCTGAGTAAGCAACCTCAGCTGGAAGATTGGTGCTGTGCGGAATGGTGGAAAATAAACTCGTAAAATCAAACTCACGCTTTTATGCACGGTTGGTCAAAACCAAAACTGTTGTTGTGAAAGTATGCAGATTGTATGCGGTTAGTTTGTCAGTTAAGATATGATAATAAAGACTGAACACAAAAGAAAACACGACACACAAGATTTACGTGGTTCGGAGAGAACTCCTACGTCCACAGGGAGATGTGAGTCCACACACCTCAGTCCAAGTTCTTCTGGACAGAACCACTCAGCTTACGCGGGCTGAGCAACCGTTACAGTTTAGTTTCCGGGCACTAAACAGCCTAAGTCAAGTTTGCGGGTACTTGACGACCTGACTACTCAATTACAGGAAGAGTAAGGTCCTAGCACACTTTTTAGGGTGTGAGAAAGGGTAGGATTTCCAACTACAGCTCGATCAAGAATGAGAGCTGGATCTAAGGCTTGAACGAATAAACACTCAACCTAAGATCAAAAACAGTTTCGAATTCTAGGAACCCTCAGCTACTAATGTTCTCTCAAATTGGAACTCTCAGCTGCTGATGCTCTTAGATGATGATGTTGCAGATTTGCTTTGATTTCTCTCGAGAAAGCTCTTGAATTTTTCGTCGTCTATGTGTCTATCTGCATGTCTATCCTTCTCGAATGAGAGGATTCCTCTATTTATAGGCGCAGAGAATCAACTAGCCGTTGGAGGAGCAGTTGATCTCTGATCGGTTGAAAGCGATGGCTTGTCTCTCATCTCTGCAGACTTTCCCGATATGGCATCTGTGCTCTTCTGCTTTCCATCTGAGACAGCCTTGTGTTGGGCCAGATGGGGTAATGACTGAACGGTCAAACCCTCATGTGACTTCCTTTTGAAATTCAAATCTTTGACAGTCAACTTCGGTTTGTCGGTTGAAAGTCTTGACCTTCATCTGAGTGATCTTCAACTGATGTTCCAATCTGTCGAGTTCTCAGCTGACTTTGAACTTCAAAACAGTTGAACTCCTTGTTCAGATTCTATAACTGAGGTTCTGAAACTGAACCCTCAGTTGTCTTCCACTTCTTTACTCAGTTGGGTTTGAACCCTCAGATGATTTCTTTTTCATCTGATGTTCTCTTCCTTTCAACTGTTTCTCATCTGATGAACGCTCAGTTGGTTTCCTTCAACTGATGTTCTGAAGACTTCCCCTTGCTTACATCTGAACAAATGAACTCTCAGTTGTCTTTCTTCACAACTGATGTTCTGTCTGAGTGACGCCTTGTTGCCATCTTCAGCTGGAGACCTGTAAAGATAAAATCTTAACTTTGCTCAAACAGCGAGCCTAAATTCTAACATTAGGTACTGGCAACATCTACTCGGTTGGGGTCAGCCGGTTTTGGAATTCATCAAAACTTATACTAATAAATTTCCCAACAATGAGGTTAAAGGATTAATAAGCCGATTAAATTCTTTTAAGATATAAAAAGATTAAGATGATCGGAACAGTTAATCTTTTAATTGAAATGTGAAATAGGATTGAGATGTTTTAGTGTCGGAAACGAGACGAGGAGAGATTAGACCCGTTTATTGCATAAATGAAGTAATACGAATCGTTTTATCCGGAAAACCTTTACGACCGGGTAATTAATACTCGTAACGACACGACGAGGACAAGTGTCATCACCTCTCTCCCATCTCTCTCTCCAATTTCCCATACAAACTTTCATCATTATGTCTTTACCATAATCTTAGCAAAAGATTACATGCAAGATCACATCACATCAACTATCCATCACACTTAAAACATATTAACTTCCAATGCTAATTGTCATCATTCTTTATTCCTTATGTTGGAATTCAAATTCATGCATCCTATTCAAAGAAAGAAGAGTTCATTCATCCACACTATCTCTCTCTCACTTTCGAACTCTCTCTCTCAAGCAATCAAGAAAAACAAAACTCTCTCCCTCCCTATTCTCTCTCACTCTCTCGGCAATCACACACACTACATACACACATTTGATTTTCTTCCATGCAAACCTTGAATTCAAGCTTATCATCCATGGAAATGAAGTGAAGAACATCATCCTCCATCTAGTTCATCCTTATCTTCAAGAAAAGGTAATAATCCTTCAAGTTCTTGAATTGAAATTCAATATTCATCCCCATTTTCTTCATTTTTGGCTCTTAAGCCCTAAAGAGATGGATGATTAATCATTATGTTATTCTTTTCTTTGAGGATTCAAGAAGAGTTCTTCCTTTCATTCAAGCTCAAGTTTTGAAGCTCAATTCCCCTTTCATTCGATCCGAAGAAGCCAAGAGAAGAGATCCGATTTTAAATTTCAAAGTATGATTATTCATTTGATTAATTGTATATATGTATATCTCTAAGTCCTAAAAGAAAGAAAACATGTATGCATGGTATTTATTTATATTTAGGCAAACTTAAGTTGTTAATGTGAGAATTAAATAAGAAGAAATCGTTAGGAGAATCGAACACTAGGATTTAATCAGTGAATTAAGAGAAGAAAAAGAAATTAAATCCCTAAAAATTTGATTAATACCGAAAATTAGAGGAAAAATAGGAAAATATGAATTCTTTGAGTTGTTGTTATTTTGATGCTTGATTTATTATTTTTATCATGTTTGGAATGAGATTATATGCATGAAAAATTGAGAAATAAAATGCCCTAAAAACACTAAGTGTGCCGTGTGTTTTGGGAAGAAAAAGAGGATTTATTTTGTTGATTTTGTTGATGAATTGAGTGATGTTTTGATCATGAAATGATTGTTTGATATGTTGATAAAATCTTGCATGTTGTTAAGTTTAAGAAAATGAAATTGCATGTAAGGTTATTAAAGAAAATAATTTGTGATAATATTGAAAATTTGATGTTTTAATGTTATAATGTGTGCTAAAGTGTTAGTTGAAATCATAGATGAAAAGAGAATTTTTGTAATAAAAAGAATGAAGTTTAAAAGCTTTGAAAATATTAAGAATTGAAAAAAATGTATAGAAAGATATGTCTAATAAGTTTTCTTGAAATAAGACTTAAAGACTTGAATGTTTATTAAACTAAAACAAAAAGACATTTTGTAATTTAACTAATAAGATAAACTAGTTTTTATAAAAATGTTTATAGAAAAATAAAGAAATTTATTAAGTAAGAAAATAGTTTTAAGTTAAGAACAAAAGTAAAAAGAAAGATTTATTGAAAAAGTAAACAAGAATTAAGGAAATCGAGTTAAAAAGAATTAATTAATAAGAAATTAAAAGAAGTTTTAAATCGAATGGAGAAAAGATGCTAGACGAGTTAAGTTAAATACTCATATAGTTAATCAAGAAAATAATAATAGAATAAGATGTCGAGTAATAGTTTTAAAAGAAATTAATCAAGTAAGTCGTTTTCAAACCGTGCGAATTGAAAATAAAACAAGAAGAATTGTCGGGTTAATAATTGGAAAAATAATAGTTGAGTTAAGAAATAAAAATCGAGTTAGAAATGGAAAAGAAATTTCAATTTCATAAGAGTCTATTAATAATTAAAGAAAATGTGTATTAATTGAGTAAAAGTTTATAAAATGCTTCATAAGATAACGAGTTTAGAACAAAGCGTTGTTTATAAGCCGAGAAAAGACAAATTAAATCGTTTGAGTCTTTATAAAAAAAAGAAATTGCATAATCAAGTTAAGTTTTAATGTTTAAATTGAATAAATGTTAATGTGTCTTGAAGTGTGTTTGATTTGTTTGGATTTATTATGTGCTTTAATAAGTATTTAAGTGCATGATATTAATTGTGATATGAAGAATTTCTAAATTATTTGTTTACAAAATGATTGAGCTATTGATTGTTAAATCGAGAACTTATTTAGTTTTAAAAGAAAACTCGAGTAATGAAATATAGATAGACGACGTTTCATAATTAAAGCGAGAAATGTAAGACGTTGGTTAGTAATATTAACCAATCATCGAGTAGAGTTAATGGTTTAAAGACGAGAGCGCAAGATCCTTTAGAAAAATCAAAGCAAAGAGAGAATCGACTCAAATAGAAGTCCTTCAGTTGAGTCCAACGCCTTTTATCCGTCTTTATGTGTCTTAATTTCTTTATCAATGTCGAACTGTGAAGGATCGAGGCGGACGGATCGTTAAGCGAGAACAAATAGCCCTTAAACCGCCTAGCTAGAATCTTCGGAAGTCAGGTAGGCTTTTCTGAACCAAAATTGCCGATGAATATATTTATGCTATTGAGTATTATTATTATGATTGATTTTAAATGCGATTGACTTGCCGTTTTTATTGAAGTTTAGTATGTGTTGTCATCTGTTTATGTGAAGATGTTATTATCCTGTGAAAGGCAGGAAACCCACGTGTGGTATGTTGAATGATTGAGGTGACTGTGAGCCTTACTTCGGTTAGGCCGGTCACAGTGTTCGAGAAGGAGGCCTACTTCTCGGCACAGTAAGATTGATTGTGACAGATGATGCATACTATTATTATATGTTATGTTTGACTGCGCAGTCTGTTTAAAAGAAAATGTTTTTAATATGCACAAGTGAAACTGTTTTAAATTATTTAAGTACTTGTGGTGTTCGGCAAGGCAAGTTCAATTGTTATAGCTTTTAAAAGCATCTTTATCCAAATGTTTTGACTTGTGTTCACTGAGTATGAAGTACTCAGCGCTGCGTGTATTTCTAAACGTGCAGGTTGACTGGATGGCGATGGATGCTTGGTGGTGTGGTGTGGTTCTTTTGGTTGAGTCGAGTCGAATATCAGACTGACTTTTGTACGTCTTCATACGTGCAAATGTTGGGCTTTGATGCAAGTTTCCGCTGCAATCCTTTTGAATTGATGTCTGTTGATACTTATACTCTGATACTTTTGATTCCGAGTGTTGTGCTCGATGATTTTGAATGCTTGTTGAATTCTTAACTTCTTGACTTGTGCTTCCGAGCGATGGGCTCGTTGACTTTAAACATTTTGTTGAATCTGGTTCTCTTAATTTGGTATATTTTCGCACTCTCGTTTTTGTTGAAATCTTACCCCGTCAACATGAATTTCTTATCATGTTCTTATGTATATGTGATTTTGAAATGCTCGGTTATTATTGTCTTTGAAAGCCTTATTCGATTGCATTGCTTTTCCTTAATGTTTCCCCGAGCATGTTTCCCTGTGTTTGAGTTGATTGTTAGTTGATTAGGTTGTGTTGTTGTTCGTAAGTCGCACCTCGAGAGTCGGGGCGTGACACAAAAAAATAATTGTTGCGGATTGGGTGTAAAGCCAAAATTAGGATTGCTCGTTTTATGGACCAACCTTGGGTCGTAAAGATATTCGAGACTGAACACAACCATGGGTTGGTACCCATGATCAGGCTTATATGTTGCGTTCTTCGCGCAATTTATCCTATGCCAAGCAATCTATTCTGGAAGCGCTTACTTCTGTTGGTATTGAAGTTAGTGATGCATGTAGTTCATGGAACGGGAATGTGAGGGTCCGCAAAATCTTGGATTTACTATGCAAGATGCTTATGATCACTTGAGGTTTAAGAAAGGAAAGACAAAACTGGCAAACAGCGATGCGACTTCTCTTTTGGAATACTTCAGCAAGAAAACTAGCGAGGATCCCTTTATCTATTGAAAAGTTCAATTGGATGATGCTCACCAAATAATGAATTTTTTTTCCACGATGCTAGATGTGTCGAGGACTACCGCGCATTTGGTGACGCATTTGGATCCCTTTATCTATGTTACATTTTCCACGATGCATAGGACTAGTAGCTACAACTTGATCTGTATGCCCTGAATCACCACACATTGAACGTGTTGTTTGGAATTGGTTTCTTGTCTGATGAAACTCTCAGTACGTTTGAGTGGCTTTTTGGTGCATTTTTGGAGTCAATGTCCGATGTAGAACCCAAGGTTATCTTCACCGATCAGTATAATGCACATCAATTGAAATGCAGCCATAATGTTTGGATCGTTGAATGGCAATTCTGCATTTAAAAGATTGTGGTACAACTGCACGAATGATGTCGAGACTGAAGCAGAGTTTGATGAAGTTTGGAAATAGATGAGCGATAACAAAGATTTGAAGTGCCGGAATTGGTTTAATAGGATGTATGATATTCGTCACAGATGGGCTTCTGTTTTCACAGGAGGCATTTTCACTGCCGGTATGCTTGCAACTTCGAGGAGTGAAGCTACAATAATGTTCTGAAAAAACTCCATCGATCAAGTAGCACCTTTTATGAATTTGTTCATAATTATAAGGAGGTTCAGTCTTGTTGGCGCATAATTTATCGATATATTAATATCTCTCCAGATTAATAAAATTCCATGGCCCCAACTTTATTAATTTATAAAGGTTTTACGTAGTTTGTTTCTGAAAACACAAAGTTACGATCTTATTTTAACAATTATCTCGCCAAAATCGTGGTTGCAGAATACTTCCAGACTTTCCGTACAAACATATCCAATTAAGCGGGTTATGCATGGCTGATTGGAAGTCTTAAAATCTTTGTATTTAGCAAATATCAAGAAATTATAATTAATAAATATTAATGACTCTTACTTATTCATCCACATATGGGGTTGGCCTGAAGTTTGGAATTCTCTCGGAGTCACTCAAAATAGGACATGTCTAGCTTTTGATGCCTCTTAGAGCACCCACAACGGGGTGTGGAGGGGTGGGGTCGATTGGAGCATCGACACCCCTCGATCGACACCTCGGTGTCGATCCCCGTTGTAGGTGAGGTCGAGCGGGAGGGTCGAGTGTGGTGTCGTTAAATCGACACCGAATGCGCACCTCTTAGGGATACGTGACGTGTCTGTATTCGTCCAGTAATTTTTTTTTTAAATTTCAGAAATTAAAAAAAAATTGCAACGGTTGTTTCCATTCTTCAACTATAAATATCCCTTCAATTAATTCATTCTTCACACCAAAATTCACTCTTCACCTAAAACATTCCACTTTTCCGCCAAAAAAAAGATGAGTTTTCCAGGTTCGTTTTTCAATTTGGATGAGAACGAGGAGCAACGTTAAAGAAATATCGAGTTGGGTCGACGAGCTATTCAGCTTTACCAAGAAGCATACGGTGATGATTCATCGAACAACGAGCCGGAGAAGAGGACGTACGTGCTCTGAAATCGTGAGGAGGCCGAACAACGCTTCAGACGCGATTATTTTGCCGACAATCCTATATGGGGTGAAGTTGTCTTTCGGCGGCAGTTTCGAATGAGTAAAAGAGGTTGTTCTTGAGGATAGTTGAAACTTTGAAAGCTCGGGAGCCTTATTTTCAACAACTCTCAGATGCAACCGGAAAAATGGGGTTCCACCCATGGTGAAGTGCACCATTGCTCTGTGGTAACTCGCCAACGGTGGAGCGACCGATTAGTACGACAAATATCTGCATGTTGGACCGACAACAGGCACACAATACCTCAAGAATTTCTATCGGGCCAGCAGATCTGCTTTCGGCGACTACTATTTGAGGAGGCCATACGCCGCTGATGTCGTCAGGCTCACAGAATTGCACGAGATGATGCACGACTTTCCCGGTATGCTTGGAAGCATCGATTATATGCACTGGGTATGGAAGAATTCTCCAACAAAATGGCGAGGAATGTATACAACCCAACGAAAAAAGGTTATCCGACGCTCATCCTTGAAGTTGTCGCCTCCCAAGATTTGTGGATTTGGCGTTGCTGACTCCAACAACGACATCAATGCGCTTAATCAGTACCGCATCTTCAGCGACGTTCTCAATGGCTGCGAGCACCAAATGGGCTACTATCTCGCCGACGGCATTTATCTGAGGTGGGCCTCCTTCGTGAAGACGCTCCTAGCACCAACAGATCCGAAGAGATGTCAAATTGCTCGGATGGAAGAAGCTGCCCGTAAGGACGTTGAAAGGGCTTTCAGTGTCCTCTAAGCTCGTTGGGCACTAATAAAGGGCCCTGCTCGCTTGTGGTTTCGAGAACATTTATGTGACATTGTATATGCTTGCATCATTTGCATAACATGATCATTGAAGATAAAGGACCAAGTGCAACTCAATTCAGTATTGAATCTAGCGCACGGGGCGATAGCGACGTGAACACGGCACCGGCCAATCAAGGTGTTCCAACGCCATTTCAGGATGGAGTTGCCCACGATCGTCTTATGGACAATATGATTTAAGAAATTTGGACACATTTCGATCCCACTCAACTAGTATTTTTTTTTTCTTTCAATAAAATTGTTCAGTTCATCTTTATTATTTTCATTCTATAAAATTGTCGTTTAATTTTTCTATTTAATTTAAGTATTTTTATGATTTTTTATTAGAAATATAAAAAAATTAAAAAAAATAAAATTATTCAATCTAATTTGGTATCCAATTAGGTCTATATATCAACCCAATTATCAATTTTTTTTATCTAGATCTATCAATCATTGGCACCAAAATTAAGGATAGACCACACTGTGGTCTATATTAACACCATTGTGCATATGATTATATCTTTATATCTTTACCAATATTGCGCATATGATAAACTAGTCTTTATATCTTTATAAAAATTTCATTTTTAAAAATTTTTAAAAATTTCTATCCATTTTTAAAAATTTCTATTTCTCAATTTTTTTTTTATTTCACTTTTCAATTCTAAAAATTATAAGTGATGGTCTGTCACAATTATTCATTAGTATTTTTCAATTAGATAATTGATATAAAAACATAAATAACGGTAGCAATTTAATACTATAATTCATGACAAAAAAGTCAAATTTAATAAATTTTCGTTTATTAATATTACTTTGTGCCTATATATATTTCACTTTATCTCAATTTTTCATTAGTATTTCACTTTTATCTCACAATTATTCATTAGTATTTCACTTTTATCTCAATTTTCGTTTGTATCTGACCTTTTTTTATTTCACTTTTCAATTTAACACAAGAGTGTGTGTTGGCGGCAATCGATCTCGATTAGTATTGATGTATGCTTATGACAGTTCGAACATGAAGGTCGATTGAGTATTGAATATGTTTAAGTATGTTTTTGTGGTATTTTTTTACCTACGTGTTTGATTCGATGTCATCGTTATAGTAAATTTGACAGTTATCGATCCATCGGACGATTGTGATTGTATTGTTTGACATGTTATAGATGTATGTACACATTATAAATAAATATAGTTATTGATCTCCTATTTTAATTATTTTATATATTTCATTATTCGGTAATTTAATGTATAAATATTTGTTAAAAAAGGACGACTTTTCACTTATTCAACAAGAATCATAATACTATCATTTAGCTCATGGTTATATTTTATTTCATAATTGGTAATGACAAAAAAGAAGTGATATTGACCAAAAAAATGATATACGGGTAGTGAAATAATAACAAAAAAAAACAGTGGTAATGACATAAAAAGGTGGTATTGACCAAAAAGTAAGAATAAAGTTGTTGGAATGATAAAAAAGTAGAAATAAAGTTGATGTGAGATGAGGTCCTAAATGGCAAAGGATAGTAATTTTTGTAAAATAAAGAGGGTAGTGTTGTACGAAAAGGTAAACTGGACATTTACTTGCGAACACGTGTACTGTAGCAAATTGGACATTTAGTTGTGAACGGAGGGAGTATCTTATTTGGTTGGGGGATAATATATTTATTTATACTCTCAAGGGGGACCACAATGTTTATATCTTGTTTACTTAGGATGAAATTTCGGGTTTTAGGGTAAACTGAACACATGAGAGGTATAATATTATACCTCCATTTTGAGGTATAAATTTATACTCTGGGATTGTTCGAAACTTTATACATATTGCCCGAGTTTTTCTTGAATAGAAATCAAACAAGATAAGAGAAAGTAAAATATATTATACCACGTTTTCCCTCGTTTTCCCTCTAAGTGAACGCACCCTAAGCCTAATTTCCCACACACACTATAATCCTAATTTCGCATGTATTATATATAGAATAATCTGGTGCGATCTACGGATGCCAAAAAAATGTGTATGAATAGATAGATCAATATTACATGATCATACAAAATAATTTTGTTGGAAGCTCAAATAATTATACTCCCCCCGTTCACAAATAAATGTCCACTTTGTACTGGACACGAAGTTTAAGAAAGCTGATAAAGTAAAGTAGTAATGACAAAAAAAAAGTGGTATTAATCAAAATAAAGATATATAGGGATAGTGAAATAATGACAAAAAAAATAGTGCTAATAACAAAAAAGAGATGGTATTGACCAAAAAGTAAGAATAAAGTTGGTGGGATGATAAAAAGATAGAAATAAAATTGACGTAAGGTGGAGTCCTAAATAACAAAGGATAATAATTTATGTAAAATAAAAAGGGTAATATTGTACGAGAAGGTAAACTGAACATTTACCTGCGAACACGTATACTATAGCAAGCTGGATGCAAATGTATAAATTTATAATGTTATTACATGTGAACGGAGAGAGTACATCATAATATTATTCATTCATTTAGAATGTATAAATTTATACTCCCAAATGAACACACCCTTAAACTACAATATTTCTTGTATATAAATCTATATTGTATTCAAGGTTTGGATGCAAATATGGCGCGGCAATACTATGCGACTTGTAAGAATGATAAAAATATAAAAAACACTTGATTAATTACTTAAGGTTGCACGACATTGTAAATTCAATGGGATTTGGTCATAAAAATACACATGCAAATGTAAATAGTGAACCACAAAAAAATAATAACAATTTCAATAGTGTAGAAGTGGCTGTAGAAAATGGCAGAAAATTTGCATCGAAACTATATTAATTTTATTAATTGAAGGTTTGCTCCAACGGTCGAGCTTTAATGAAAAATGAAGATGTAATGAAAAATTATTGAATTGTACTCATTTTATGGACTTTGTTTAATATTAAGAGACCAATTGATTTCTATCTCAATCTGGCTAATATATGTAACTTAAGGTTTTATGATTTCTTAAGGTTTTGGAAAATATAACAAACCAAATAATTACATCTTTGGCTTCTCTATTTCATCTTCTAAACCATGTTGGGCCAATTTTAATTGACGGGCTGTAAGAAACACTTATGAAGCTAGAACAAATAATAGCATCGAACTGTTTAATACTACTTGTTTATTTATGCTTCGGAAGCTAGAACATCCCTCACACAACAAAGAGAGCATTCACCATATGAAGCAACATAAACAAATTCAAAGTTACAAGATTTTATCATAACATTTTGTAGAAGCCAAAGCAATCATTGCGAACTCAGATAAAATTCAAAGCAGCATCATTTTTTCTTGAAAAAATGATAGACTTGAGCTTCAAATCAATCTATGCTTTCCGTGACACGTAAATTGGAATACCAATCAACGCAACGCCTATAGGCAACTACAAATACAAAATCATCAATTCCTGCAGACAAAAAACCATTTCAAGAATCATTTGATGTAACCAAATGGTATCACAAAATTGACATGAAATAAATTATTCAAAATGTACGAGGTGTTTCCGGGATCTAATGATATTGAAATCTCATCGATCAGGATAGCCACAAAATTAATATAGCGTCCGTGCCATTACACCAAGAGGAACAGATCATCCCCAAGAATTGGTAAAGGACGCTAAATTCATATAAAAAATGTTCTTTAAATAACTAGAAAATGGAATAAATTGCTCAGTGGAAGGAGAAGTCGTTAATTAATGGGGCTCACGGATCGGGATCCACTGCCCAATTACACCATGGTGTCTTTATCACATCATTGCGATAAAAAAGATGATGTTTTGAAATTACCAATTAAGAATCGAGGAAAGGCTTCAGTGTGTGTAACAATTAGATCATTGATTACAAAAAAATCATAATCTCACTGAAATCCGCTAAGATAATTATTTTTTCATCACAAGCCAGATAAACAGATTGAAGAAATGTCATTATAATACTAATACTTATAAAATAGAAAACCAGATATTTGAAATAATAGTTGGAATGTGCTAGACAGAGTGTTTCTTCAACTGCAAGAACAGAAACTCTAGTCTACGAAAATTTTCTTCAATGCACAAATTTAACATCATAATAAAATTCGGCAGAAAACAAACAAATATTCCCCAATTCAGAAAATATTAATTAAAAACTTAATTTTCCAGCGCATAAAGTTGAGTAGCTTTACGGCTAATCAAAGTATGGAACATTGGAAAGCCTTTGAACGAGTTTTGAGATATTTAAAATATACTCAGAATTTTGCAATCCACTGGGTACTGTGATGCAAATTGAATATCCGACTCAAAAGACTCGTTTTCAACGAGCAGTTATGTATTCACTGTGGGGGGTGGTGCTGTATCTTGGAAATCCAAGAAACAAAGTTGTATTGCTAGGTCCACAATGGAATCTGAGTTCATAGCTTTGAATAAAATACTGTGAAGCAAGCAGCTATAAATACATGCTTAAAATGAGATTTTAATAAAACATGGAAAAGGAAAGATTAGCTAAAAGATAAAGAGTGTGCTCAGACAGCCAAGGGTTGTTTCGTCAAATGCAAGATCAGAAACTCTAGTCCACGAAAAATTTCATCATCACCGCACACAGTTTAACAGAATAGAAAATATAGATAAAAATAACGATTCAAAAACTCACTCACCATTCAAAGAAAACCAAAAACTCCCTCAGACAGATAAGTATCAACAATTTGAAGTTCAGACAAGGCTGAAACAATAATTTAAAATCTTGACATCAACGAGAGCTTCTGGCAACAGCAAAAACAAGAACACAAAATTAAAAATGCTTTTACAATAAAAAAATTATATTAAAAAAACAAAGTCAATCAAGAATTGTAATTCTCAAATTCCATTGATCAGATAATTGTAGTCTGTTTTTTGGATCGTCATTCAAAAGTCCGATCGGAATATCCTCACCTCAACGGTCTAACAACAAACTAAATAAACCTCAAATTAAACAAAATGAAAACAATGAAAACACAGAGAGTGGCATAAGCTCAGAAGGATCCATTGGATTCTCTAATCAGTGGGAAAAAACTTCTCTCATAAAATAGGTAGGTTTTGAACATCACAGCCTCCACTTACTCAAAATCAGAATTTATTTTTATTAAAGAAGACAATCATAATATGATTTTTTTGCTCAGAACTCGGATAAACAATCACGAACAATGTTTCATATGTCCAGACATAATTGGAAGGTTCATCACAGCAGCAACGATCAAATTCTACAAAATATTAAATTCAAAAAACAAAAACAAATTAAAAATGTATAAATTCAAATCTCAGAAGCACTTCCTAAGAGGAATTATGCAGACAATCTACACGGCATCAGTTCTGTCCGCCCGTCCGCTTTCTCTCATCATTGATGATTTAACAAACAACCGAAAAAGTTTTTAAATAGAATAAAATGTTCAGATTCAACAAAAAAATATTAAGATGTATTCAAATTCAAAAAAATCATAATAATGATTCACATCAAAATAAAAGTAATTTTGAAAGGTAAAGGCATCAGATAATAAGCGGAGTAAATATAATCCACATAGTAATTCGGTGTTGAATAAGATAATTTCACATCAATTGCCTTTTTGAATTAAATAGAAAAACCAAAAACAAAAATAAAATCAAGCGCACAAAAATTAGGGTTTACGAAAGGCAATGGCATCAGACAATAAGCGGAGAAATAATCAACACGGAAATTCTGAGTGTAGGATAAGATTCAAAAATTCTTCATATGCCATTGAAATTCACACAGTGAGAAAACAACGGAATTAATCACAAACGAAGAAGTAGAAGAAATGTAGGAAGATCTTTTGACACCAAAGCAATTCAAACATAGTGACTGCAATGGGCTGGTAAGCTTTACACATCGCTTTCTGCACCAGTTTCATCTCCAAGCATAAATCAATTCATTTAAACTCGGAAAGAGCGAACCAGATGCAATCTTTGCAATTCAAATGAGAGAAAATGAAATAAGAAGCTAACAAATTGAGGGTGACATGATTTGAGATGTGTAGGGAAATAAGAGAGAGACGAGCTGTGCGTTTGTGAGTGAAGGAGGCGGCTCCGGTTTTCAGTTAAATAGACATTTTCAGAAGCTAGGGTTTTTCTTTTATCTGATCCGCTGTGATGCAAGAGGCCAGCCGCACCATTAAATAATCTTTTGGTAATACATTAAAGTTTTTATTTTAGGTAAATTATTATTTGTAAAAAGGTTATTTCATCAAAAAATAAGAATATGGGTTAATTTTTTTTATTAGAGAATATCATGTGATATAGCCAATATGAGCATTGAAATATAAAGAAAAAATATGCAAAACTAACCATTTTTAAAAGACAAAGTTAAATATTAACCATTAATTTTAAAATGATAAATATTAACCAGATTGACTAAATTACCACTCCTTTTACTTTATCATCCAATTAAATATATAGGAACAATTAAATTACAATTTTTTTCTTTTATCATTAAAAAATACATTCTTAATTTCTCTCTCTCTCCACCTACTGCTGGAAACTTCCAGATTTCAGCTCTCCCCGTAGTAGTCTTAGTCTCGCCGTCGTTACAGCGTTGTCGTGAGATTGCCGTTGTATGGTGATCTCATAGAGCCGACGTCTCCCGTAGTTGTGATCTTACAGAGCTGGCCTCTCCAGTTTTCTTGTTTATGTTCTAAACCTTAAATCTAAGCATCCATAGCAATAGTCAGTTCTGTGCCTCCATCGTCATTAGAAACCTATCCAAATTCATCTCGCCCTTAAACTCACCAAAGATGTCGTCAGATTCGGATTTTGAAGTTCCGTCATTCGATTTGCTTGTGAAAGATCAAAATATTCGATCATCACAGGAAGCTGCTCTTTTGGAGGAAGTTCCGATTCATCAATTTTTGTTGTCGGCAGGTGCACTGACGAAGAAGGTAACTGATTTTTGGTTCTTGTTGTATGTTGTATTTTCAAGTTTCTGTTATTGTAGCTTTTTTGGTTCTGTGATTATCGTTTCTGTTTGTATATTTTACTAAGATTTTACTGTTATTCTCTTTGTGTGGTCTAGTTAGGGTTTCTGCATGCTTCGATTTATTTAATTCTGTAAATAATTGGAAATAGATGCTATCGGACGATGATTTCTTTTTCCTTTGTGATTTCAAATTATCATAGGTCTGACTTCAGAGGATCTGGTATTCGCTTGCTTTCCTTTTCTGAGTTTCGTGTTCACTGGAGTGCTGTTAACGAATTCATAGATTGAATCATTTCACAATTAGCTCTGAATTCATGTATGTATATTCGTGTATGAAGTCATGTATAATTCATGTGTGGTATACGATTCGTGTATGTCCTTAATATCTTATATGCTTTTCGTTTCATGTTTTTCATGTATACATTCCTGTATGAATGTCTGTATGCATTTTTTAAATAATCGTGTATGTATTTTTCTTCTATCACTCTTTTTGTTTGGTGTTATTCATGTATGTAAATTCATGTATGAAGTCACGTATAATTCATGTATGTATTCATGTGTGATTCGTGTATGTCTTTAATATCATGTATGCTTTTCGTTTCATGTTTTTCATGTATACATTCCTGTATGAATGCTTGTATGCATTTTTTAAATAATTGTGTATGTATCACTCTTTTTGTTTGTTGTTATTCATGTATGTAAATTCGTGTATGAAGTCAGGTATAATTCATGTTTGTATTCATGTGTGATTAGTGTATGTTCTTAATATCACGTATGTTTTTCGTTTCATGTTTTTCATGTATACATCCTTGTATGAATGTCTTTGTGCATTTTTTAAATAATCGTGTATGCATTTTTCTTGTATCACTCTGTTACCTTTTTTAATAATGTGTGTATTCATGAGAACTACGATTGTGAGTAGCCATTTTCTGTGCAGATTGTGCCACCTGTCGTGAACAAGGATGCCTGGACCTATAAGAGGCCTGATATGCAACATTACATCGGTGGAAGAGTCACATTAATTCTTCCTTGTAGGGAGTTTATGTTGCAAGAATTTCATTCAGTGTTACAACGTCTTTCCCCTGAGAAGTATGACGACTTTAAGAATTCATGTTTTGGAAAATATACCTACTTCCAGAGGTCTTCTATAAGTCTATTAGTGCAATCCATTATGTACTAGCACATGAGATCACTTTTGCTGATGAATCACATGATCCGACTGAGTTGTGATTTTACATAAATAACCAAAAATTACGCTTCAGCAGGGTTGAATATGGGTTAGTAACAGGGCTTAGATTTGGTAGTTCATCCTTCAATCACTTAGATTTTCATGATATACCAGATGATTCTTTGTATGCTCGAACTTTCAATAGAATTAGAATCACACAAATGGAGCTCTATAAACATTTTGTTGATGCAAACAATCCGTTTAGTGTGGATACCAGTGATTACTTGAAAGTTGCAACAATATTATTTGTCTATTATATTTTGTATGGTGGGGATGCAAGAAATGTCAAGATTGCAGATTGGGTCTGGGTTCTAGTGGAAAGGACTGATAAATGGGAATCTTTCCCTTGGGGAAGTTTATCGTATGATCATTTGCTTCAATAGCTAAAGCTTGTCAAAACAAAAACTTATATTTATGACCGGGAGTCATATACCATTTATGGTCATACAACAGCTTTTATGGTTTGTTCTAATTACACATCTCTGTTTTTAATTTTTTATTTTTTTTTATAATCTTATCAACTATTCTTTTTTTCAAGATTTGGATATATTGTGCAATTCCCTACATCGCACAAGAAGCTGGCGGATACATTTCACGAACAACATTACCTAGAATGTTGAGGTTTCAATTTTCACGTATCAATAATCCCTTTACACATATTGAAGGCCAGGTATTATTATTTTGCATGTGTGTGTGTGTTTGTGAAAATATTTTTTTTTGAGATACATGACACGAACTTTGCACCTACACTAATGACAGAGTTACATTTGCATAACGTTTTTCTCATAAATTGGATTTTCTTTGTCTCTTTTTTCTTCAGATGTATTCCAAATTGGTACCAACACCTGCATAATTGGAAACCGACTATTGGGCTTCAATTGAGCCATTGGATACACCATTACAGCTTGTTGTTGACAATCGTCCCGACTGCACAGAAGCTATTCAAAATGATGTGGGTCCTTCGGTACCCTCTCTGGAACAGTCTGACGCGCCACCATCACATGGTTGTGCTGAAGCTTTAAATGAGCCAGTGGATATGCCATTGCAGCTTGTGGTTGACATTCTTCCCAGCTGCACAAAAGCTTTTTGAAATGATGTGGGTCCTTCGGTACCCTCTCTAGAACAGTCTAATGCACCACCATCACATGGTTGTGCTGAAGCTTTAATTGTGCCAGTGGATACACAATTGCAGCCTCTAGTTGACAATCTTCCCAGCTATATAGAAGTTGTTCAAAATGATGTAGGCTCTTCGGTACCCCCTCTAGAACAGTGTGATGCACTACTATTAGATGGCGTTGCTGAAGCTCCAATTGAAAATCAACGGCCCCACAAGCGTATATTGGAGAAAGCAGTTTGTGTTGATCCAGTTGATGAAGAGCTTGTTCCAAAGAAACACTCAAAACGAGTTAAACATCACCAATACACTGATGATATAGCTGAGAAACGGATTTTGTGTGATGAGAGGTTTTTTTTATTAGATTGCTGAGAAAAATTATGACAGGATCAAGGGGGATTTGGCATTCACTGAAGATATTGGGAGATGCATATCAAGGATGGTTGCCAAAGAGTTATGCAATTTGGTGCTAGGATTCTTTGAGTATATTAGTAAGCAAGGTAAGATGCCTCTCGACAAGTTCCAGGTCATTTACAACTACAAACAGATTATACTTATTAATACTCGCCAATTCTTTTTCTAATATTTTTAAAATAGCAGGGAATTACTACCTCTAGTGGTTGTGTAACTGATGTGCATCATTAAGCACAAAATATAGTACAACAGCAAGAGCAAGATCTCGGTCAAAATGAGGAGCAAATTATAGGTGATAGATGTCATTTTGTTTTCTAAGGCGTTTTTTCTTTTTATGTATTGAGTTTTTTTATGCTTCCGTGTATGGTAAAGTTTTTTAGTTTGTCATGTATGCATATGTTCAAGTACGCACACAATATTGAAGCTTTTTTCTGCTTTGAAATTATACACCTTTGTCTCTATGTAATCATGGCTGATTGGAATGTGTGGCTGCAAGCTCATTCATTTCATATCATGTATGTTTTTTCTCTAGTCAATCATTCTTCTTTTGTTTAATCATTTATTACAGGTTATGATGATGCTCATATGTTTACTACCTCTACTAATTGTATGACTGAAGTTTATCATCCAGTACAAACCACATTACAGCAGCAAGATCAAAGTACATATGGTAGCTTTTCTTTTCTTAAAGTTATTTTTTTGTCATGTTGGAGTTATTTCATTTTTCGATGTATGATACTGTAATTTTTTGTCTAGTCAATCATTTATGATATTTTATCATTTAATATAGGTGATGATGATACTCATATGGATGATTTGAATGTAGGAAATAATGAGGATCAACAGATCACTTCCAGTCCTAAAGAATCATACATCATCTCTTTAAAACAATTTCTCCAAACTGTAGATGTAGTGTCCTCATTCCCTGCAATGACCTCAGCACCTCCAAAACTTGATTTCAGGGCTGTTAGAAAGAGAGTTCCAGCAGCTGTGGTATGCAGTCCCTATCTTCCGTATGATAAAAGAGGTGGAAATTACAAAAAATTTATGAAATCCAAGAAAGAGTAAGTTAGTTATTCAATTCTTATATTAGTTTCTTGGTGCCTTGATTTTGTTTTAATTGTTCAAGTTGTTTGCAGTATCAAGAGGAATGTGGAATTAGGATATGTTGTTGGGAAGTCATTTTTTCATGATATTGAGAACATTGAAAAAGAGTTGGATGCTAAATATGTTGATTTGTATTTATCCATGCTCTTCAATGATCCAAAGTATGCCAACCTGCATAATGTTGATGAGAGAGTAACAGTTACATCAACTGATTTCATGGTAATTATTCTGAAATCATCATTTCTTTCTTTATATATTATTTATATTTAGAAACCATCATGATATTTTTCCTTTTTATTAGTCTGTTATTTGGAAAGTTTGGTGGAAATACCATACCGATGATGATCTTTTGCAATTGGATTCAAATGTTGAAGAAGAAGTGAGTGCTGATGATCTCATTGAGATTTCAAAATTTGCCATTGGCGATTGTCCAAACTGGGGTGCTAGCAAGCATTGGTACGATTCTGATAAGGTAATTATTTGTATACTATGCTTTCTATTTATTACTTTTGATGTATGTTTCTGTATGTTAACATGAAATACTATTGAATATAGTTCGTAATAAGGATTATATAATTTGAAATTGGGTTTCAATTTTGCATTTTTTTTCCAGCAAATTGAGTGGTGGTTGTGCATCTTAGATTCTTGTCTTTTGATTTGTCTTATTGATTGTGTTTACCGTCATCTTAATTCATTATTGATTTGTTGTGTTCTGTTTTAGGTGATAATTCTTGTTCCGAATCTTGTCTGGGTCACTCTTTGTGTCAATCTGAAAGAACAAATCATCTATGACCCTACATAGTTTCAGTTCGAGCCTCGTGACTATAATATTCAAATTATGGATTTTATACCGCTTGCTCGACTATTACCTCAGGCCTTACTGTATGTTGATTTTTATGGTGCCCGGAAAGATGTAAAACAAAAGCTTACTCAGTAGAATATCATATCTACCTATATCAGCCAACAGTTATAAACAGAGTGAGGCTACTACTATCAACAGTGCTGTGTATGCTATGAAATATGTTGATGCTATTATCATTGTGAAGCTTGAACCATTTGAAGATGATGAGTTGGTGAATTATAGAAAGAACATTGCTGAGGCAATTTACAAATTTAGCTCTGGTGAAGACACACTCCCTATTCCGTAGTTGGTGAAACTTATATTACTAATGTTTTTTTGAATAATACTCTACACTATCATGTCATGTGTTGTTGCATATTTTCGTTGGTAATCATTTTAACAGATTCTCAAGTGCTTGAGATACTATACTTGTATGGTTGACCCATTTTGAATATTCTCTCGTTTATTGTTAAGTGCATATTAGACCCAAACTATATGGTTGACCTATTTTAATTTTCTCCCGTTTATTATTAAGTGCTTCTTGAGATAATAA
This sequence comes from Schizonepeta tenuifolia, assembly GCA_029490685.1. Taxonomy (NCBI): domain Eukaryota; kingdom Viridiplantae; phylum Streptophyta; class Magnoliopsida; order Lamiales; family Lamiaceae; genus Schizonepeta; species Schizonepeta tenuifolia. The sequence goes on from CM055956.1 coordinate 13,169,809, forward strand.
ATAGGTTTTTATATTGATATTGATGCTTAACAGATTTACTTTTAGGTCTGATTGGATTTAAGTGAAGTTTCAAAATTCTTTTTGAGAATTTCTGAATGTTGGCAACAATAGTTTCTTGTGTTGGGGGATCTAAATTTCTACCATGTACTTGATCTCAGAGCTCTATGCATTTTGGTTCTTGGTCATGTCCCCTTTTTGGCATTGTGCATTTTTGTTTTAAGTAGTTTATGATTCATAAAAGTTTTTGTTTTCATAGATGTTAAGTTCTGATGTGATGGATGTTTTGTTCTCTGAATTGCTCTAATATTGTGTTGGCTGGAACATGGATTCATCTAGTCTTTGGGAGTGTATTCTGCATACAACCTGTTCGGGAAAATACTACAATGAAGGAAGTTAAAAAAAAAAAGTAAGGGTGCTGCCATTTTGTACTTCGACTTTGGGGAGTCTGAAGTGTTTTAGCAGCTGCAGATATGTCCTATACTACATTTATGGTTTGTTAGCTTCCTTGGTATGAGGTGTGCTACAAAAAGCCTCACTTAACAATTTTGAACACAATGTGTTTGTGGAAATGTCTCAACGAAGCCTTTATGAGTAGATGTTGTTGGTGCTCTTTTCAAGCCATTCAAACATGGCTGGAGCTACTGTTGTAGTTGTGCTACAAAATTCATTTGGATGCTTTGGTGTTGTTCAAGAACATCTTATGTGTTTTGTATCATGTAACATTTAATGTACTTTTTATTTTTCTCGCATTAGCTCCTCTTGAGAGTGATTGTGTCTTCATCACACCCTCCAAGCTAGGCGTGAACTCGGTTTTATTCTTGGGTATGCCCAAATATGATGTACCGCTACCTTTATCATTTAATATATCGTACTCCTTTTCTCGAAAATTAATGTGCTATACAATGAGATTAGTGAAGTTGGCTGTGGCGTTTTAAACCCAGTTCATTATGTTTGTGGCCGTATATACCATATTTAAGACAACAAACATCTCTATAATTACACCCAATTTGAAGCATCAACATGATCAAAGGAATCACAAATCTCAATAGTTATTTAAAACTAAAAAAAATTCTAATCCATTTCATATATAAGTCACATAGATTTTCAGCTGCTAAGTTCAATTTCTAAATTTTTACCATTTCTTAAAGAAAGAAACATAAAGAATATTCCTAACATTAAAGGAACTGAACAACAACGATAATCCTTCAAGAATCACAACATACACAAATATCATCAAATTAAATCAAATTTCAAGGAACAAAATATCATCAAATTTGCTACGCTGTTTCAAACCTAGTTTGGAATTAATAAAACACAAACAAATTAGTCTTTACTTGTTAGCATTGTGACGTAGAGGACATTTCCTGTAGTTATGCCCAACAACGTGACAGATGCTACACCTTTTGGAATTACGAATAGAGGCAACTTGGACAACTTCATTTTCTGACAGCAAGACAGTTCCTCTTCCAGCGCAGGTTGCACGATAATGTCCCTTTTGAGAGCATTTAGAGCAGACACGAGAATGCTTTCTAGATGTTGGTTCCAAACTAGATCTAATCCTTTTTCTTTGTGGTCGTCCAGCCTATCTGGGGTTCTTAGGAACATCAATTTCTCTTGATATAACATCATCTGGAACGCGCCATTCCTCTTGATTTGGTACAGGATTGATATCCTTCGAATACATCTCCCGTAATGTATCCATTTTAAAGTACCTTGATACATATGATGTGTATGTTCCTTTGGCCTTGCTGCATACAACAGAATTCAAGTGTAAAATAAACATATATAAATATAATAAACAAACAAATAATGTGCAGTTATATAATAAGTTACATACCGAATCGCGGCTGCTGCATGAGCGCAAAGAATTTCATCAAGATCGAACTCTCCACATGAACAACTCTTAGCATTCAAATCCACAAGATAACTTTTGTTGCTGCACCTAACATTGAACTTGAAAGCATTGACCGGTTCCACATCCATTGTTAGGCCTTCTTCAATCGATTCTTCTTCTTAGAAGCGTACTCCGTCAGATCACTTCTTCTAGCAATGGCCTTTTCCCTACGCTTGTAAAACCATTTGCCTAGAAAAGTTCCTATAGCCTCTAGCAATTTGCACACCGGCAATCTTCTTGCCCATTTAAGACAATTATTCATACATTCAGCAGAGTTTGATGTCATAAAATTATAACGTTGCACATGAACACTTACTACGAGCCCACCTTTCCGGACCAATCTGCATCAACTTATTATACACACCTTTCTCAGATTTTTGTAAATCCATTTTGGCTTCAAAGTCTGTGTCTGTATAACTTCTTGCAGCGCTCTTAAACATCGACACAATATCTAAATTAGATTTACCAAGATTTTTCTACAGATGGAATGTGCAAAGACTATGAGGGGCTGACGGATATACATTCTTCACTGCATTTGAAATACTCTTATGCTGGTCTGAAATAATTAGTAAATCTTTAGGGCAGCCAAATGTTCTCTTCAATTATTTGAAAAACTAGATCCATCCTGTATCATTCTCAACATCACCAAGGCCAAATGCTAATGGGAAAACCTGCTCATTTCCATCATTTGTTACAGCAATAAACAATATTCCCTTATATCTCCCTTTTAAATGGGTAGCATCAACAATAATCACTGGACGTCCAGAAGATAAGAAACCATGTATGGATGCATGAAATGCCATAAAAGCATATTGAAAAGTTCCAGAACTGTCAGTTTTTAAATCAACTACAGAACTTGGATTGACCTCTTGAAGTATATGCAAATAGCTAGTATTATCTTAAAGGACTCATCGGTCGCACCATATATCATTTTGATCGCACGATTTCTCCTAGCCAATGCAAGAGAATATTTAATATGAAGACCAAATTCTCTCCGTAATTGGGATGCCATCTCTTTTGGCTTGAGTTCAGCACCATCATTCAGTAAATGAGGAGCGAAATAGGCACCTATTACCTTTGACGAAACAGTTCTATCAGCTTGGTATATTATATCTGGTTGACATGTATGAGGAACGACCAAGCTGGTAACTCTCCAAATGTAATACCCCGAGCTTTTATAAGTCCTTGAGTGCGTTTTAAATGCGTTTCTATATTTAATTAACGTGCCTTGAGTGAAAAAAAATTTCAAGGAAGAAATTTTCTTGAAAATAACCAAAATGCCCTTGTATGCTTAAATGTGATTTTTCTCGTTTCAATTATTCGAATCGAGTATGTGATGCATTGATTGAGTTTATTTATATGAGAATGAGCATGAGTATGAATTTCGGAGAATTCTGAGAACTTTCACTTTTGACGATTAGTGCCGATAAGCCGAGAAATCACTAATCACCGACGAACTCCGAATTTAGCATAATTAGTGTCTTTTGAATCTAGAATTAATTCTAAGACCTTTGAGATATATTAGAAGTTTATCCGAGATCATATGAGAGAATTCTAAGAGTTTAGTCCTTAACGGATTAATTAGCAGAACAATTTTAGGTTTTTCTTTGTTACTTAGAAATTTAACCTAAAAATTAGATATTCGGGTTCCTTGATTTATTTCGTGGAACATGAGATAGGGTTGAGGTGATTTCGATGTCGGAATCGAGTCAAGGAGAGTTTAGAGCCATTTTCAGTCTAAACGGAATAATACGGATATATTCTACCGGAAAACTTTTTCATCCGGGAAAAATTATATCAGATAAAAATAAAATAAGAATCTCTCTCTCCTTCTCTCTTCCTCTCACACCGACATGCTCTCTCTCTCCCCCCTAATCTCTCTCCCTAGACTACTTATTTTCTACTCTAGGGGGAATAATCATAATTACATTCATCCCTCTTAGTTAATTTATTTCATTTCTACCTTAGACAAGAAGTTAAATTAAATTCATTCATCTCTCTTAAACTCTCTCTCTCATCGTGCTCACTAGAGAGAAAAGAAAGAAAATTCTCTCATCTCTCTCCCTCTCACTACCGTAATACACACACACACACACACATAGTACAAGAGAAGAACTCCATTGAAGCTTAGATCTTTAAGCTTTTAAGCTCCAACAAGATCTTCATCATCTTCATTCCATGAAATCCTAATTTAGAGGTAAACAAATTCATCAAGTTTTGAGTTCATTCCAAAAGCAAATTATCTCTTTTTTTTCTTCTTCTAAATTTCGGCACTCATAGCCCTAGAAGAGATGATTAATTATTGTTATATTTTTCTTGAGGTTCAAGATGCAAACCTCCATGGGAAATCCAAGCTAGAGACTTGAGCTCCTTTCCCCTTCATTTTCGGCCAAGCTTCAAACAAGAGGAGGAGTTTTATTTAAATCATTTAAAGTATGTTTATTCATTTGATTACTTGTATATATGTAATCCCTAAGCTCTAAAGAAAGAAATATGCATGCTTTAATTTATGCTTAGGCAAACTAGGATTTGAGATGTGATGATCGAAATGAGGAAATTGTTAGGAAATCGAACCCTAGGAATTAATCTAAGAATTAAAAGAGAAAAGAGAAATAAAAACCTAAGAAAATAATGAAAACCGAAAAATAGGGAAGAAAGAAGAAAAAAAATCAATTTTCATGATTTCTTGATGATTTATGGTTTATATGTGTTTATGATGATGTTTGGAATAATATATGTGCATGAAAAAATTTAGAAAATCATTGCTCTAATTTTATGATTAAAACCGTGAAGTATGAGTATTTTGGAGGAGTATTTGATTTGATTTATTGTTGTATGATTTAATGATGTTATGAGCATGATATGAGTATGAGGTTACAAATGATTTAATTTATTATGTTGAATATGTGAGAAAAATCGATGTTTATGAGTTTATGGAAGAAATGATATTTTTGATGAATTGTGATGATATTGATGATATGATGATATGAATGTGCTTGTGTTTAATTTGAAGTATTAGATGTTCAATAGGAATTTTTGACATGAAGAAAATAGAATTTTTAGTACAAAAATATGTAAAAATCGATTAAATTGAGTTTGAATGCCTAGTGTGTGTTCTAGGTGTTCTTGGTGAATTTTTGAAGATCTGAGTGTGTGTTCTTGGTGTTCTTGGTAAGAATTATGAAGATTTGAAGATTAATAAAATTAATCTTAAAATAAATTAAATTAATTAAAAATTTGAAAATTATAAGAATAAAATTTAATAGAAAATAAAAAAAAATTATTAAATTAATTGTGAGGTATGGAATTAAGTAAAAACAAAGAAAAATACTTCTTTGTTAAGTAATTATAATTTAAGCGAAGAAAATTAAGTGAGTTTAATAGTAGAGATTAAAAAAGAAATAATAATACTAGTTGAGAATAAAAAGAAGAGTTAGAGTTAAGAAAAATGAATTGAAAGGTTGAGTATAAAGTTTAAGACGAGTTAGTCGAGGTTAAGTCGTTCAATTGAACGAGAATTGAAAAAGAATTAATCTTAAGTTAAAAAGAATCTCTTTTAAAAAGGGAAAAATAATTGTAGAGTCGAGCATAAGAAGTTAATGAAGAGTTAAGTCGAGTTTGAGTTCGTTTACTCGTTTAACTACGAGATTAATCAAAGAGTTTTGAAATAAAAATAATAGAGTTGGAATTAAATAATTGAAGAGATAATTTCTTAATAAAATAAGAAACAGTGAAGTATGAGAATAAAGAATTAAGTTGAGCTTAGATGATTAAATAATGATTTACGAAGAGATAAGTCGAGTAGGAGAAGCTTATGAGTAAAGGATCGAGTAGGAGTTGTTCATTAAATAAAGAAAATAAGAGTTTAATTGAGAATAAGAAAGAAAGTTTATTAATATAAGATAAGTAATTAAGATAAGAGTACGTACACGAGTTTGTGTACGTAGTTGAGAAAAGACGACGTATTTAGAAAATAACGTTGTGTTTCGAGTCCAGAAATATTAAATGATTATTTGTGTTAAATTCAAAATTCTTATTGCTTGAATTCTTGCTTGACTTATTAAAGATTGACGAGATTGTTTTTAATGTTTATTTGAAAGATAAATCATAATTGAGTTTATTATGCTTGAATGAACCTATGTGCTCAAGTGAAATGTTTATGTTTCGTTAATGGTGAAATGACTTGATCATTTGTTGAGAATGCTTTTATGTGATGAGAATAATTTAAGATGACGATAGTTGAATCGAGAATTCGAAAGAGAATTCGAGTAATGTAGACGAGATAGATAATATTTCCTTAACTAGCAAGAAATATTAAAGTAGAAATGATTTAGAAACGAGAATGTGAGACGAAGTTATTTAGTAACCGAGTAGAGTCGATAACCGAGGACGAGAAATTCAAGAAAGGATATTGATTTAGAAAAGATAAAAATAGAGAGTCCCGAGTCAAGTAGAAGTCCTTCAGTCGAAGCCAAAATTTACTTTACGTCTTACGCGTCGAGAGTCTTATTCTTTATTCAATGTCAAATTGTGAATGACCGAGCGGGACGGAAAAGTAGCAAGGACGTTCAAAAGAGTAAGCCGCCTAGCTAGAATCTTCAGAAGTCAGGTGGGCTTTTCTAAAACCAAAACTCCGATGAATGCTATTACTGCTTATTGAGTATTATTATTATGTGAGTTTTTAAATTCAATTGACTTGCCGTTTTTATTTGAGATATTATTGCCCTGTGAATGATAGGAACTGATGGTCCCGAAACGAGTTCTGGTGTATGGAGGGGGGGGGGGGAATACACCAGATAAAACTTTTTAAAACAACCCCCTAAAAAATAACGCAACCGAGTAAAGCAACTCAGTTGGAATCACAACCGAGTACGAAACACTCGGTTGGAAGTGATGTGCTGTGCGGAATGTGGTGGAAATAAACTCGTATAAATTAACTCACGCTTTTATGCACGGTTGGTCAAGAACCAAGACAGTTGAGAAAGAATGCAGTTTGTATGCAGGTTAGATAGTCAGTTGAATATGCAATAATATAACAGAAAATAAACACAACACACAAAGATTTAACGTGGTTCGGAGAGAACTCCTACGTCCACGGGGAGTTGTGAGTCCACACAACTCAGTCCAAGTTCTTCTGGATAAACCACAAAGCTTACGCGGGCTTTGCAACCGTTAAGGATAAGTTTGCGGGTGCTTATCAACCTTACAGATTAGTTTACGGGTACTAATCAACCTATCTACTCAGTTACGGGAAGAGTAGGGTCCTAACACTCCTTTTGAGAGGATGTGTGAAAAAGATGGGTTCCAACTAAAAGCTCGAACACGAAGTGAGCTATGATCTAACACTCTACGAACTCTCAACTAGTGATGTTCTCAAGGTTGGATCGAAAGACACAGAAACTAATTCTAACACTCTAGAACTCTCAACAAGTGATGTTCTAAGAGGATAACTAGTTAAGCTTGAGTGCAGAATGAAGTTGTTCTTTGCTTGAATATTTCTACTCGCACTTGTTCGTCTCGTGTGTGTCTTGTAGTCTTGGTGAATGAATGAAGGCCTCTATTTATAGGCGGAGAGAATCAAATAGCCGTTGGAAGAGCTGTTGATCTCTGGTCTTTGAAAGCGATGGCTTGTCTCTCATCTCTGCAGACTTTCCGGATTTGGCAACTGCGTGCTTCTGCTTTCCATCTGAGACAGCCTTGTGTTGGGCCAAATGAGGTAATGACAGAGAGTCAAACCTTCACGTGACTTTCTTATTTGAAATTCAAATCTTAACATCAGACTTCCAACAAGGAGTGGTCGGTTAAGATTTTCGATCTTCAACTAACTTGTTCTTCAGCTGATGTTCTATCTGAGTGCTAACAGTTGAACTCTCAGCTGACTTCAACTTCATGCTGTTGATGTTCTTGGTTTGAGGTCCTACAACTGATGTTCTGAAACTGAACACTCAGTTGTCTTCCTTGTATCTGATCAGTTGGGTTGAACGCTGAGATGACTTTCTTTCATCTGATGTTCTCTTCCTCCTTTCTACTTCTCATCTAATGAACGTTCAGTTGTTTTCCTTACAACTGATGTTCTATCGCTTGAGTGTAACTTCCCCCTTTCTCAATGCTTTATCTGATGAACGCTCAGTTGTCTCCATCAAAACTGATGTTCTATCCAAGTGAAGCCTTGTTGCCGTCTTCAGTTGGAGTCCTGTAAAGATAAAATCTTAACAATGCTCAAACATCGAGCCTAACTACTAATATTAGGATCTGGCAACATCTACTCAGTTGGGGTCAGTTGGTTTTGGAATCAATCAAAACTTTAATAAATTTCCCAACAGGAACCCACGTGTGGTATTTGAAATGTTTGAGGTGACTGTGAGCTTTACTTCGGTTTAGCCAGTCACAGTGTTTGAGAAAGAGGCCTACTTCTCGACACAGAGATGAGGTGTAGATGATTCATACCTGTATGTTCATAATAGGTTTGACAGCGATGTCGTTTCAAGAAAAATAAAATGTTTTTGCATACACATGTAAACGTTTTTTATTGTATTAATACTTGTGATGCTACGGCAAGGCAAGTTCAATTGTATAGCTCTAAGAGCAACTTTTCAAATGTTTTGGCATGTGTTCACTGAGTACGAAGTACTCAGCCCTGCATGTATTTCTAAATGTGCAGGTTAGCGGGATGTGGATGGCGTGGACGGCTTAGTGGCTGTTCTTTTGGTTGAGTCAAAAAATGGATGACAATTACATGTCTTCATACATGTAGTTGTTGAGAATTGAGTCGAAGTCTCTGCTGCAATATTATATGATACTTCTGTTGATATGTTTTCGAATTATACTCTGATACTTTGTCTGAATTCACGAGCAATGTGCTCGATACAATTTACCGCTTTCCTTAATTTTCATTTCATGTGAACTTAACATACTTATTCCTTTTTGGATTCAATATGTAAATTATCTATGCTCGTTTGCTGTTTTATCTATGCCTTGGAAGCATGCCTTATTTATTATCGCTTTTAGTCAATAATCCCTTGATTCCCCGAGCATGAACCCTTATGTCACTACAAAAATTAGCCTAATTACCGAGAAAATTAACGAGGGCAAGCTTACCTTCGGTAATTACCGACCATTTACCGACGACAAAAAATACGGGTCGGTTTTAGCAAAATTACCGACAAATTACCAACGGCATTTTGGCGGGATGGTTCCCGCTGAAATCACCAACGGTATTACCGAGGGAGTTCACCCTCGGTAACTTACCGAGAGAATTTGCAGTAATTAATTAAATAAAAAATTAACTAATACTAAATATATTTACCGACGGCTTTGTCCCTCGGTAATTACTGAGGGCGTGCTTGCCGTCGGTGATTACCGAGGGCACACGCCACAGTCGGTGATTTTTACGGGTCGGTGATTTACCGAGGGCGGGTGCCGTCGGTAATTGTTCGAATCAAATTGGGGCTTCCAGCCCTAATTCCCCATTTCTGCATCTCTTCCCCCTTGCCGTTCCTTCGCCGCTCCGTCGTGCTCGCCGCCGTCCGCCTACGGTAAACCTCCTCCCTCTCTCTCCTTCTCAGTTCTCTCTCTCTCTCTGTGTGTATGTCTCTCTCTCTCTCTCTAATGCATATATCTCTCTCCAGCCCACTGCCGCCGCCTCGTCGCCGCCGCTGCCGCCTTCTCTCGCCGTCGTCCTCGCTCCGGTAATCCTCCTCCCTCTCTCTCTCTCTCTCTCTCTCTCTAAGTCTTATCTCTCTCTCCAGCCCGCTGCCACCTTCGCTCGCTGTCGTCCTCGCTCCGGTAATCCTCCTCCCTCTCTCTCCTTCTCAGTTCTCTCTCTCTCTCTCTCTAAGTCTTATCTCTCTCTCCAGACCGCTGCCCCCGCCGGTGCCGCCCCATCGCCGCCGCTGCCGCCTTCACTCGCCCTCGTTGTCCTCCCGATAATCCCCCTCCGTCTCTCTCCTTCTCAGTTATGTGTGTGATCATATTTAAATTTTGCGAATTCGGTTTCGGTTTTGCGTCCTATGATGAGTTCTTCTAGTGTAGTAGTAGTTACTATTTTGAATTTTGATTTGATTATCTATGCTAATATCAAGATTACAATGGATTTAAGTGGTTAAAATAGTGATAAATTGTGTCAAATTTAGCTAAAGTTGGTGTCTTTGATCTTGACACAACATAAGTGCTCGTCTGAAAATTTACAATTGGCATGAGCATCTGGAAGTTACTTGTTTTGAACATTTGATTTGATTATCAATGTCAATTGACATGTTAGATTGTTACACCAACATAATATCAAGATTATAATTGATTTAAGTTGGTTAAAATAGTAGTAAATTGTGTCAAATTTAGCTAAAGTTTGTGTCGTTGATATTGACAAAGAACGTAACTGCTCGTCTCAAAATTTACAAATGAATTGAGCATTTTGGGAGTTTTGTAAAGTGGGCTCATGTGAATTTCATGGTTATATTTCAAGAATTTGTTACGTAGTATCATTTTCGAGTATATGGTGCCTGATAAGAATTGTAGTTGTGAATATAAATAAGATGAATATGCATAAGTTGTGAATTTGATATGTTTGTATTGGTGTTGTGTTTGAAATTGATTGAAATTTGAACATGTTGAGATGAAGTTGTGAATATGAAGTTAAGATGAATATGCATAAGTTGTGGATTTGATATGTTTGTATTGGTTAACATAGCTGGTAGAGTCAAACACTTGGTAGTTAGGATATATAGTGGGGTTATGCTGTCGAAATTTCGTCTGATTTATGACTGATGTAGGTGATGGTTACGACACAGATTTGTGAGACTTGGTAATGTAGGTGTTAATGTATGTGTTGTGTTTTTTTATATGTTTTTTTTTGTTAATGTACTTGTCAAAATATAAATTATTATATCGTCTAAGCTTAATTATCTGATTTTTTATTTGAAACAGGTACAATGTCGACTCGTAGAGATTTTTGTCCTTCCTCTTCACAGCAAACTCCTCCTGGGTCTTCACAGCACACTCTTCCTGGGTCTTCACAACACACTCCTCCCTCGTCACAGCAGGAGTCGACTCGGCTAGGTACGACTCCTCCCTCTTCACCGCACGTTTCTGGAGTCTTCTTCTTCATGGCCGAAAAGGCCCAGAGGCCCCACAGTTGCCGAGATGAAGCTGTCATGGCCTAAAGGCAACAATGGAAGGCTTCTCTTTCGGAGAATGCCTAGTGGGTACGTTATTTATTGTTATTATTATTATTATTATTATTATTATTATTATTATTATTATTATTATTATTATTATTATTATTTATAGAGAGTTGATGGAGACACCGGGCATAGCAAGCAATGCCTTTCAGGCTTTTAAGAGGATTCCTGGCCCTGGGGGGTACAGTTGGAACTTGACTCCCAAAGAGGTGAAGGACGCACACTGGGCCAAATTTGGGGTAATCGAATTTTTATTACAAATAAAATTTATAATTATTATTGTTCAAATGTTATCTACTGATTTAATCATTTTTGTTAAACAGAAAGAATATTGTTGGGAGCCTGAGGATGAGGCCGATGTAAAGAAGATGTGGGAGGCCAAGGCACGTACCAGGTTCAGTGACAACTTGAGCGACATGAAGAACAAGTGGAAGTAGAAGACTGCTGCGGACGAGACGATGGCCAGACCCGACGGCTTCACTAACGAGTACTGGACAGGGATCCAATCGTACTGGCAGCAAGAGGATGTTGAGGCGGTTTCCCAGCGACACAACCGAAACTACCTGTCTGAGCCCGACGGACCAGGTACAGGGATAGCAAAGCATGTTGGAGGGTCTCAGTCCACTCGTATCCTGCAGCAAAGTTTGGTTAGTAATTATCAATTCATTTCTTAAGTATATATATATATATATATATATATTATATCTTTGTTAATAATTTATTTATCTTCAATACATATATTAGCAGAGCTTGCAGAGTGGACTGCCAGTGACTGCCTTGAACTGTGAAACTTTCCTGAGAATCCACACAAAAGAAGATGACACTTATGCGACACAGAGGGATGAACATCTTGATGTAAGTATTTAAATTTATTCAAATATTAGTTAAATATATTGAAATGTATTTAATTTCTAACAAATATGCAATGTTATGTATCAATTAGGCGGAAATTCATCGCATTGCTGGTGAGACACAACGAACGAACTCGAACGAGATCTACTTGGAGCTCGTACATCCCGAGAGGTCACGGCGGTACGACATTGGAAGTGCCGGTGTGAGCCAGATCAGTAGGGGGTCTACTGGTAGCACTAGCACTTCAGCCATGACGCAGGAGATGTACGAGACTCGAATCTCCACGTTGGAGGAGGAAATTGCTGCAGAACGAGCAACACGTGCAGCGTTGGAGAAGCGCTTTGCCCAGTTCGAGCAATTTATGCAGTCAGCTCAGCTACCTTCTCATCCTCCCTCTAGTTGATTAGGTCGTTCGTTTTATCCTGTAGTTACTTATACACTTCGTACATTATTGCACTCGTATTTTACATTTATACTCGTATATTACATTTGTTTATATGATTTGGGATATTGTGATTTGCCATTTTGATATTTGCTTTGTTATAGTGTGGGTCGTGCAATTGAATCGTGAAGCAGGTATTAAAAAAAATTAAAAATAAATTAAAAAAATAAATTTACCGACGGCAAAACTACCCTCGGTAATTACCGACGGCAACGCTCCAGCAACCGGTGAAATCACCGACAGCAAAATATCCCCTCTGTAATTACCGACGGCAGTGTCGTCGGTATTTCCGTCGGAAAAAAACCAGTAATGTACCGTAGAATTACCGATCATATTTACCGACGGCGGTGCCGTCGGTAATTGCCGACGATCGTCAATGTCATCGGTAGTGATCACCGACGACCAGATCAACAGTGGTCTCTTGCCGTCGGTAATATAATTGCCGACGGGATTGAGTTAGTATGAGGTTTAGTAGTGTTAGTGTCATTCGTCGCACCTCGGGAGTCGGGGTGTGACATAGTGGTATCAGAGCAGGTCGTCTGCTCTGAAGTTTAACTTTCTTTGATGAGTCGAGTCTAGATTTACTTCCTAGACTTATTTGAGTCAGTAACACACCAAGCAATCCCCCATCTCATCCGGCAACTAGGTACGCTTTAGTTTCTAAAGCTTTCAAATTAAGATGATTAATTGAGTTATTAAGTTTATTATTTGCGCTCGTCTAGAGATATAAGTTTTATAAGTAGATTGAATAACTAGATTTCTTTAGAATGCCTTCCCTAATGTGTGTTTCGTGTGGAAATCGGAAAGGATGGAACGTTTGTGCAAACGATTTCGTGAAATGGAATTGCCAAGTACCCTGAGCAATAATACCGCTATGGAAAGTAAGAACGAGTATGTGGTGGTTGGAAATTTTAGCATGCCTGTTTAATTGTTTTAGTGTGCTTAACTCGTTTAAAATTTGTATAGGATGGACAATTGAGAGTGGATGCAGGAGTACGTGCATGTGAGGAAGATGTATCGCGAGATGCTTGCGGAATTCCTAGCTCGTTATCATAAAATTTAGGAGAAAGTTCAGTACATGGACGTGGGTGCCATATTTAGAGGTGCCATAATTGTGAATTCAACAGACTCACAAAATTTTGCTGCATATTTAGAGGGTGCCATATTTGTGGTGAAAGATTGGTCTGAATAGAAGAGATTGCCACGTAAAATTTTGGAACTTTGGACGTATCCATAACAAACTCTAAATCAATATCGTTCCTGATGTCCATCTTCACACTTTCATCTTCAATGGATTTAACAAATGTGGTTATCATATAAGCAAATGTTTCCTGATTTATACTAACTCTCTCATGAATTTCATTTATCAAACCAGAGTATGTCATGCCATTTTCTGGAACGAGCACAAATCTTTTTTCTCCTCCAATGTAATTATCATCTTCTCATTTCCCACCATAATGTATAATAAATGATGCATGACTCATCTGCAATTCAAATAGAGAAGCATTACAGGTTCGATAAATTAATTTAACATGTATGGTACTAATGTGTATAACCGACATCCGAATTATACATGAACTCATACATAAATCATACATGAACTTATACACAAATCATACATGATTTCATACACGAATCATATATACAGTGGACCGTAGCATGATGCACGCTATTCGTGTATACTATTACGTGTATGCAATAAACTCAAGTTGTTTATTCGTGTATGGTCATTTTTTTGAACTTAAGACTTAAATACCCTTAGTCTCTCTCACCCGGATCCATCCCAAAACCCATTTTACTTAACTTTATTGTATACCCTCTTCTGCAATTCTATCTCCATATCTTTCTCTCTCTCTCTCTCTCTCTCTCTCACACACACACAAACACAGACACAAGGCCATAGATCTATGTAGAATTGAATCACATCTTCACCGCTGCGGCTTCCGATATGTCCATCATCTCCTACGACGAGAAGCACTGCGTCACCATCCGCCGCCGCTCCGACGACGAGGTGAGGTGCTACATGCAGCGTGGATGGCGAAGCACGGGAAATCGTATAACGCTTTGGAGGAGAGCGAGAAACGATTCCAAATTTTCAAGGACAACTTGCGCTACATCGAGGAGCAGAACGCGCTGCCCTTACACTTGACTAGGATGTCGGTGATCAAATTAGAGATGACAAACTGGATCTCCAGCGACGACGGGTTCTGAGGGACGTTTTTCTCAAGCACGAGGCCGTCTATGCGAAACTTGGATTTTGAAGGGTCAGATGTGTATTTTTCTAGGGCTTCGGTGAGGGTGACATAGAAGACTAATTGATCCTGAAATTGGTTGAGCACGATGACTATGAATCTGGCGAATGCAGCTGATTATGAGGGCGTAGGTCCAGAGGCGACGCCTCTGGAGCTGGGAGGCGCGGGCTCTGATGATAGATTTGGGGGTTTGAATGTGGATAGTGATAATAGCCATCGCTTGCCACCACCGAAGATTGATTTGTCTGAGATTGGTGTCATAGCCATTGCTACTAATTTTGCAGTGACTTGTTGCAGATTTGAAAGCAATTTTATTTTAGCATTATGATGTTTATTGTTCATTTTTTCTATTAAGTAAGTCTAGTTTCAAGAATGATTGCATTAGCATTGAAACTTTCGAATTGGGGTGTTGTGATTCAGTTTTATCATTTCAATTTTTGTTGTGAAAAAGATGCCGAAACAACAGTCTATTAAGTCATAATTTGGAACAAATTATAATATTCGTCCCAAGAGTACCATATCATAACTTGGAACATCTGGAACTAATCCGACAATTCGTCCCAATTGTACCAAATCTAGAACAATTGGCACTAATAAGGCTAAATTTGTAACAGATGTACTAGAATAATTAGTACTAATAAGACTATATTTGTATCAGATGTACCAGATGCATGGTACCTGACCCGAATCGACCCATGCCCGCCCGTGTTAGACCCGACCTGCTCTGCGTTTCATTAAGGGTGTTTTTGTCCTAAATTGAAAAAAATGGCCAAAATTTATATTTTTGAAGGAGGTGAGCCAAAATTTATATTTTAATGATCATTATGGCTATTTCAAAATTTGTCTCTTTTTATTTTTCCATAACTTTCTATATTCTTTAACAATGCATGAATTTTGGTCTAACTATTAATATTCTCAAACTTTCAATTTTGTGTAGCGATACAAAAATTTTGATTCGATTTTAATTTTCTTACAATCTTCTTTGTTGTTCAAATTAAAGTTTATTTTTCGCTTACGTAGCATGAGAGTGTACAATTATTTTATTTGGCGGCTAAATTAAATGATCCTATTTTCGAATCTTCAAACGTCGTTGTTAATTCCAAGATTAATATACTAAATCCGTCCACGATATACTTTGCTCGTATGGGGTGATACAGGTTTTAATAAAACTCAAATGAATGTGTTATGAGTGGAATAGTGTCCTACATTGAGGGTAGCTAGTTTTTGAGTGTATAGGTGGCGGGTCGTAACTGGTATTTATGTAAATACATTGATAAAGTAAATTTTATAGAGAAATAATGATGGTCTCGAAACAGTTGGCTTGGTGTAGAGGGGGTAACTACACCAAGCGCTCAATTTCTCTTTCAATAAGAAATCTTTTAAACAGAATGTGAGCTGAGTTTGCAAGCCAATTGACTTCTTTTACAAGGGAGTTAGCTCAATTGAAAACTCAGCTGGAGCGGAAGGTGGTAGAATAGTTTTTTGGTTTTCTTCAGAAAACTTTCCTCATAAAACATAAATTTAAGATGAGTTCTTTGTCAGTTTAGTACAGTTTGAAATATGAGCATGTTGTGTTAGTATGCATAATGTAAATGCAAAAAGTAAAATACATAGTAAAGTTTAACGTAGTTCAGAGATAACCATCCTACTTCCATGGACTAGAATTTCTAGTGAATCCACTAACTTTGGACCCTCTTGCTTTCATAAGTAGCAAGATAACTTTTTTAGCTCTTCGAGCCTTCATTACAAATTAATCACTTGTAAATGTGATACACTTTTCTCGACTTACTCGCTCGAGAACAACAAACTCTTTTTTTGATTTGCTTGCTTGAGAACAACGAAACTTACTTACAAATTTTTCTGGGTTAAAGGGTTTGAAAGATGGATTTTCCAACTAAGTGGACAAGCTCTTACAATGAAGAACACAGGGCTGATGAGCTTATTCGAATCTAGACTTTAGATAGGTATAGTGGCCTAGAGATTGAAACTAAGAACAATGTTGAAGATGAATACTTGGATATATTTGGAGATGGAGAGATTCTTCACTTCGGACTTTATTCTATTGATAAAAGAGGATATCAGTATACTTTGCTGATTTAGCTTTTTCTCTCTGCAGTATCAGTAGTTTCGATAGTTTTAATAGTTTCAGTAACCTCTAAGAATGATTGGGAGGTTGTATTTAGAAGTTGAGATTCAATTTGATGGTCCCGGTAACGAGTATCTGGTGTAGGGGGGAATACGCCAGTAGCAATTTTCGTTGCTTTAAAAATCTTTTCACTGAGTAACTGCTCAGGTTAGTTTGCTCAACAACTAAGAAAGTCAGTTGGAGCAGCTCTACAACTAAGTTGGTCAACTGGAGCGGATCACACAGTTGGGTACACAGTTGACTTCTTTGCCTGAGGGTTAGCTATGTAGTCCAACTGAGGTTTTAAACAGTTTAGCGTATGCGGAAGTTGGTGAAATTAAGCTCGTTGCTTAACTGAAACATTTGTGAAAACGGGGAAGGTCAAGTTCCCAAAGTTAGTGTAGTTAGTAAATATGTAGATTGTATGTTGGTCAGTTGATTAGGTAACTAAATATAAAATACTGAATGTAAATACAGAATGTAAAGGACATAATAGGAAGTAATCCACTAGATAACCTTAAACATGGTTGTCAAACGTTTCACTTGGTTTTTGGGTACCAAGCAACCTAACCAGTTCGATTACGGGTTCGAACATGACCTTACAACACTTTTCCAAGCAAATGCACAGCCTGGGCTTAGATTACGGGTTCTAAGTGGACCTAGTCTTAGATTCCGGGTTCTAAGGGACCTAGTCTTGGATTTCGGGTTCTAAGGGACCTGGCCTTTGATTACAGGTTCAAAGGGACCTAGTGACTTTGATTCCGGGTTCAAAGTAGGACCTAAGGTTTGGGGGTTGGGGGATTTTCCAACTAAGAAGCCTTCTACATAGAGAGAAGTGGAGGATTCGTCCTAAGGCTTAGAGACTCGATCTTTTGAGAGAGAGTCTGCTTGGACACTAATTTATACAAGAACCTATATTCTAGACTCGATCAAAGAAGGGGTTTTTTGAGAGGCTAGATAGAAGAAGAAGAGGAGGGATGAACACTCGACTTCGACTGGTGTTCAACTAAGGTCTTCTTGCTGGAGAGTGAGAGGTTCTGTTGCTTCTTCTGCGCTGATGATTTTCTCTCTTTTATTTTTTGTGCACTCCCAAAACTCTAATTTTTCAATTGTGGAGACCTCTATTTATAGAGGAAGATCTAACTAGCCGTTGGAAAGAGTCGTTTGATCTTTGCCAAAAGTATAACACTCCACCTGCTTTTCTGGAAACTTTTCTAAAATGGTAACTGTGACCTTCACTTTTTGCACATCGCTGTTGTCAGCTTATTTATGGTAAGTTCTCCAGCTGACTTGTGCTTCCGAGTAGATTTGAATCTGGATTGCAACTTTTTTACCTTCAACGTTTTCAAAGTCTTCTCTTCTCAGCTTTGCGACGTCTGACTTTCGACACAACTTCTCTTTACATTTCAGCTGCATGGGTTAGTTGAAGAGTCAACCGAGTTGTTGTCCAACTGAGTCCATGCTTAGATGAGGTTGAGGTCTCAACTGAGTTTGAGGGTCAGCTGATTTTGGGTCTCAGCAGAGTTTTTTACGAACTGCCTTCTTCAGTCCAACTATCTTCTTCTACTTGAAACCTGTAAAGATAAAATCCCTACGCTCAAATAGTGAGCTCTAGCTAAGTTCAGACTGAAGGCATTCATCTACTCGGTTGGGGTCAGTTGGGGTTTTGGTATCATTCGAACCTTTTACTAATTTTTCCAATAATTTCCCCCCTTTTGATGATGCCAAAACTCTAAACTGACATCACCTAACTTTCCTAATTGATACCATAAACTGATACCAAAAAGACTAAAATATAAACTCAATTCTAGTCTATAAGAGGAAAGGGGTTAGCACAAGAAAACATATACAATTAACCTTAAACTTGGACAACAGGATAGTGGTCATCAAGTGAAGTTAATAATTCAAAAGTATCTTCAAAAACCACAACTTATCATTAAGGATAATAAGAAGGGAAGATTACATTACAACTGAATTTATGAATTTAAAATATCAAGAACAAAATGCATCAGTTGTATTGTCTTCTCTTTGCAGCATCATTTGGGTTGAACTACCTCCAGCTTTAGTCCATATTTTTCATGGACATGTTTCCTGATGTTCAAGAAGTCTTCAGCTTGCTTGAATGGATCAACATAGTATTTAGATGCCAACCTCTCAACTTCTTTCTCAATAAGAGAAAAGTCGATCTCGCGGCTTCCCTTGATCTTGGGGGTAGTGAATACCCGTTTGGCTGGAGCAGTCGGAGGATATCGACCTCTTTTCTTAAGGACATCCAGAATTCGACTACCTATTACATCAACTGTTGAGTGAGTTTCAAGGTGAGCTAACCAGGCTTCATTAGCTTCCATACCCTGATACTCCATTTCATAATAGAATTCCTCTATGAATTCTATCTTCAAAAACTTCTAGTGATCATTCAGTTCCTCTGACATCCATTTATCAACATGAGGGAGATTCATATTAGGGTTCTGCTTCTTCCTTTGCCGAGTTCTTTTCCGACGAGCTTGAGACCGTTTGTTGGCTTGACTCATCCGTTTTTAATAGATTTGCTGCTTTCTTTTGGAAGAACTTGTCTTACAGAATTTGTCGAAAACAACAATCTCTTTTATCTTAAAGTCAGCTAGCCATTTGGCATTGTTCACCTACTTTTCTGTGGCTCCTACAACAATAGCATATTCAACAAGAGTCGGTGATGAAAGAGGAGCAGCATTTTTGTTGGTTTCTCCATTGTCATCATCTAGCCCTAGCTCTTCAGCATAGTCTATCATGAAGAGTCCTGCTTGAATGTTGGCCATATCATCTTCAAGTGAGCAATTTCCTCCTGAAGCTAACTTTTGTCTTTTCCTTTGACGCCAGTGTTCATCGATGCATCCAGTTGCCTCGCAGCTTCTGCGTCCTTGGCAATATCATCTTCAGTTTGTCTAGAGCTTTCTTTCTCTGCCAGTTGTCCAGCAACTTCTTCATCTTTGGCAACCTCTGCTTCTATCTGCGTTGTTAGTTCCTTCTTTTCCTTTCTTTTTGGAAGCATCAAATAGGAGGGCAACTGAATCTTTGAGGTTATCAACTTCAGTGCGCAGTTGTGTGAAGGTCTCAGTTAGATTGAGTAAGCTGAAGAGAATTCAATTCATCAGCTTGAGCAGAGGATTTTTGAGTCTGGAACTCTTGAACTTCTTTATGCAAAATGGTAATTTCTCTTTCCATGCGGGCCATTTGGTTCTCATGGTCTTCTAAAGAAAGCTTGTTGGCATGGATTTTGTCCGAGAGACCTTGAAAGTCCTGTTTGGTCAGAAACTTCTCCTGACTGGACTCGATTCCAGTCGTAATAAGAGACGACTGAGCTGCCAGTTTGACTTCCATGTCTTCGGCAAATGTGTGATACAATGCAATCAAGTCCTCTTCAACATTGTCGATGCGATTGCTCGACTGGTCTCGAACATTTCCAAGCAACTCCTTGAGGTTGAGGAGAGTTTGAGTTTTCTCCTCAAAGTCTGATGGTCCCGATAACAAGTATCTGTGTGTATGCGGGGAAAAACACTAGTAGCAATTTTTGTTTTGTTCAAAGTCTTTCACTGAGTTATACTGCTCAGGTCAGTTTGCTCGACAACTGGAAAAGTCAGTTGAAGCAACTCTACAACTGAGTTGCTTAGTTGGAGCTAATCATACTGTTGGCAGCACAACTGGCTCTAATGCCTGAAGGTCAGTTGTATGCACTAACTAAGGTTTTAAACAGTTTTACGTTGTGGAAGTTAGTAGAGTCTAGACTCGTTACAAAAACTGAAACCTTTGTGAAAACGAGAAAGGTTAAGTTCCCAAAATAGTGAAGTTTGTAAATATGCAATTTATATGCAATATGCTGGGTCAGTTGGTTAGGTAAATTGAATGTAAAATACTGAATGTAACTGCAGAAGGTAAAGTACATAGTATTTTAACGTGGTTCAGAGATTGACCTCCTATGTCCACGACTACCTTTTCGAGGAAGTAATCCACTAGATAAGCTTAAGCGTGCTTACCAAATGCCTCATTTGGATTATGGGTTCCAAGCAAACCTAACCAGTTCGATTACGGGTTCGAACAAGATCTTACAATACTTGTCTTGGCAAGTGCACAGCCTGGTCTTAGATTTCGGGTTCTAAGGGACCTAGTCTTAGATTTCGGGTTCCAAGGGACTTGGTCTTTGATTACGGGTTTGATGGTACCTAGTGACTTTGATTACGGGTTCAAAATCAGACCTCAGGGTTGGGGGTTGGGGGTTTTTCCAACTATGAAGCCTTCAACACTGAGGGAAGTAGAGGCGTCTTTCTAAGGCCACATACTCGATCTTTCAGGAGAGAGTCTGTTGGAACACAAATTGAGCAAGAACCTAACTCTAGACTCGATCAATGAAGGGGCTTTCAGAGAGGTTAGAGGGAAAAACAGGAGGAGGTATGAACACTCTACTTCTACTAGACTCCGGCTAAGGTCTTCTTGCTGTGGAGAGAGGTGGTCTGCTGCTGCCGCTACTTCACAATTTTTCTTTTCTCTCAACTCTTACGTCTTATGCGTATATCTTCTATTTTTCTCAATTTGCATCACCGAGATTGAATGTGGAGACCTCTATTTATAGAGAGAGATCTAACTAGCCATTGGAAAGAGTCGTTTGACCTCTGCCAAAAGCATGACACTCCACTTTCTTTTCTGGAAACTTTCCTAAAATGGAAACTGCGAGTGTCACTTTTTGCACGTCACTGTTGTCATCCCATTTATGGTAAGTTCTCCATCTGACTTGTGCTTTCGATAGATTTGAATCTGGACTGCAACTCTTCTGTCTTCAAAGTCTTCTCTTCTCCGCTTTGCGACGTTTGACTTCGACACAACTTTTCTTCACGCTGGAATTGTATGCCTTCAACTGAGTGGGTTAGTTGACTAGTCAACTGAGCTGTTGTCCAACCGAGTCCGTTCTTCAGCTAAGGTTGATGTCTCAACTGAGTTTAAGTGTCAGCTGAATTTGGGTCTCAACTGACTTTGTGTCTCAACTGAGTTTAGGCCTCAGCTGAGTTCTTTACGAACTTCCTTCTTCAGCCCGACTGACTTCTTCTGCTTGAAACCTGTAAAGATAAAATCCCTATGCTCAAATAGTGAGCTCTAGCTAAGATCGGACTAAAGGCATTCATCTACTCGGTTGGGGTCAGTTGGGGTTTTGGAATCATTTGAAACATTTTACCAATTTTTCCAACAATTTTCCCCTTTTTTGATGCCAAAACCCTAAATTGATATCACCTAACTTTCCTAAGTGATACCAAGAAGACTAAAAGATAAACTCAATTCTAGTCTATAAGAGGAAATGGGTTAGCACAAGATAAACAAATAAAAATAAAAAGATTGACCTCTAACTTGGACAACGAGATGATTGTCATCTAGTGAGATCAATAACTGAAGACCTTTAATAACCAACAACTTGTTATTATAGATAATAAATTGAGGAGAAATTACACTTACAACTGAGTTCTTGCTAAACTACAGTCTTAACAATCTAACCTACTCTAGGGTCTTCGTCTTTGACTGCTCCACCTCCTTAAGGGAGGATCTTCATCTTCAGCTACCAAGGCTGGAGGTTGAGGTCATCCCTTCTCTGACCTGAAACAACCTTTCCTTCAACAGCCTGGTAAAACTTCTTCTACCGCCGCAGAGCTGGTATGGCTGATATCAGTTGGTGGTAACCACTCACCTGAATACCCACTTCAAACAAGAGGAGGCAACTGATCCCTCGTCAGCCTTCTTCTTCTCAGTCTGTTTCCTCTTTGGTCATGCACATCTACCTAAAGAAGGTGGTACTTGCACTTCTTCCCTCTTTTTGGCATCAACAAAAGGAAGATCAAGTACAAACTTGAGCTGGAGACATTACATCAAAGACTTGCTGAAGAGCAAAAGTCTATGTCTTCTTCAGTTACTGGAAGAAGACTACTCGAATGAAACGAGCTTGTGAACTAGGAAAGGCCTTGCACTAAGTTGTTGTAGGAGGTAATGCCGAGGGCTGAGCTCGACTTCTGATGGACAAGTAACTAATGACCTGCTCAGGTGACGTAGGTTTCCAGATCTTAAACTCGACATATAATTGGAAGAACATCTCAGGGAGCTGCATTATCTGGTTGACACCACGAAGCACCCACATCATCAGTCGACCTTTGAGGCATATGCGTCTCATGTAGCCACGAACATAGCATTCTTGTTGAATTGATTATTTCACATATTTAGGGCTTGCAGAAGGAAAGAACTGCTTTGCAAAGTGGGAAGGCATGTTCTTGATCAGGTAGGATTTTTTGAAGAGAAAGATAAACCCTAGCAAGAGAGAAAACCGCAAAGAAAAAATTTCATGAGAAAAAGGCAGAAAATCTTGGAGTTGTTGAGATACGAATTCTGGATGATGTGCAAACTGAATTGCAGTGCCTCCAATTTATAGGAGGGATAAGATCTGAATCAATGGATCAGATCGAATCGTGCAGTTTCTTTGGGATAAACGACAGATTTTAGTGCGCCATTTCAAAAAAAAACTGCTCCTAGAAATGACAGTGATGGAACGCGTCATGGGGCGGTAAAGAATACTCACGCGCATGAGGAGATTAGGTAGCACTATGTCAACCCAATCGCGGTCTAAAACCATGGTCTATGAGATTAGACTAGCTTTCCAATTAATGTGACCACTTGGCTAATTCAATGTGAATAACTTGTAACAGATGTTTGAACTGATTTCAAAACATCCGCCTTAGCAAAAAGGAATAAGTTAACATAGTACCGCTCAGTCGGCGTGGAACTCGACTGACTCAAGTCGTTAGTTCAGTCGAGCTTTGACTCCATTGATCAGTTGGATTGAATAGGGAGGCGTATTCACTCAGTTCCTCCTCAAGTTTAGATTCCCTCAACTTGTGATCTCCATCTTCATGGTTTCATATTCAGTTGGGTTGAGCAATCCAAGGAGTTGACAAAATATTTTGAATCGAGTTTCCACCAAAGATTTTGTGAATATATCAGCTCTCTAAATGCCAGTGTGAATTTTCTTAACAATGAAGTCCTTATTTTCGACATGATCACGAATGAAGTGATGTCGAAGTCGATGTGCTTGGTCTTGGAGTGGTGAACTCAATTCACCATGATGGCTATAGCACTTGAGTTGTCACAGAAGATGGGTACTTGGCATGTCTCCACTTCATAATCTCTCAGTTGTTGCTTTAGCCAGAGAACTTGCATGCAGTAGCTTTGAGCTGCGATGTACTCTGATTCAGTTGTGGAGGTGGCGACGCATACTTGTTTCTTCGAAAACCATAAAACTAACTTGCTTCCCATGAACTGACAATATCCTGATGTTGATTTCCTATCAACCCTGTCAGTTCGATGTTATCATCAGTTGGGTACCATAGTCCCATATGAATTGTTCCTCTGAGGTACTTGTCACAGCCCGAAATCCGGTGTGTAGGAACGACCAAACTCCATTGGAGTGTGAAGGTGAAACCATCAAATAAACATATCAATTCTATTACAACTCAACTCGAGATGTAACATTACACTAACTCAATTGAATTAATAATGTGAAACCATCAAATAAAACTTGACTCAACAAGTAATCAAGCTCGGAAACAAGGGTTTGTCAACAAGGAATGTCAACCATATCAACATACTTTTGGATGACTAGATAAAAATAAATGAGCACAAAAGACTTCGCCGGTTTCACATATCAAAATAAGCTTTTCAAATCCAAGTCAAGCAGACATCGACAAAGAATAGGTAATTGGTTTAAGCAAAAGGCTCGTTATGACATCAGAGGTTATCAAAAAGACATATCAAATGAGATTATCTTGCAGTGGAGACATCAACTCGCTCTCAACAACTACATGTATGAAGACATGCATTTGCCGACTCAAACTTTCATCTCAACAAGACACACCACCAAGAATCATCCTCGCCATCCTCATCCATAGCTAACCTGCACGTTTAGAAATACCACGGCTGAGTACTTCGTACTCAGTGAACACATGCCAAAAATATTTTGAAACATTGCTCATTAGGGCTATATAATTGAACTTGTCTTGCCACTGCATCACAAGTGTTAGCTTATTTAAAAACATTTCCTTGTGAATGCACAAATCATTTTATTTTTGTTTAAATGACAGCGCTGTCAAAATATATATAATAAATGTATGAATCATCTACCACATCAACATCGTGTTGAGAAGTAGGCCTCCTTCTCAAACACTGTGATCGGCTAAACCGAAGTAAAGCTCACAGTCACCATCATCAATCAATTAACCACACGTGGGTTCCTGTCTTATACAGGATAATATAACTCATGTAGATGATAAAGCATACCAAACTCAGATAAATGGCAAGTCAATCAAACTTTAAAAGCTCACATAATATTAATCAATACGTAATAGCATTCATCGGAGTTTTGATTTCAGAAAAGCCCACCTAGCTTCTGGTATATTGAGTCGAGGTAGCTTACTTTACGCTTTCGACTACTTCTCAGTCCCGCTCGGCCCTTCAATGATAACATTGAATAAGATCGAGTTTATCGACTCAAAAATTGCATAATAAACCTAGGGCTCGGCTGAAGGACTTCTACTTGACTCATATTTCTCTTATCTTATTTAATCTATATCGATTTCTCATTCTCATATCATCGCCTTTTACTTGATTTCTAGAAATTTATCAAACTCAAATTCTCGTTTCTAGAAAATAATATTTTAATCTTCACGCAAATCGATAAGTTACTATTTATCTCGTTTTCTATTTCTTAATCATTTGAGTTATATGAACTTAGAAAATCATAACATCAATTCTCGATTATCATCACAAGTCATTCATATCTCAATCAAGCATTCACTTCAATAATCAAACATCCATATCATATAAATGATTACTTCACAATTAAGTAGGTTAATTAAACACTACTTAAGCACATTAAAATCAATCATTTATATGACATCAAGTATTCATCTTTAAGTAAATAGTTTACTTCACAGATAAGTGGATTAGAACAGTTCCACTTAATCACATACTTCAATCAAGTATTGAACTCAGAAATAATTTATATTTCTAACACAATTAAGTGATAACTACTTAGAACTTTTAACGAAAATCATTTCGTTAACTTATATAATAATAACCATTTCTCATTTAATATTTAAAATTATATTTTATATTTCTTGACTCAAAATACGCCATTATTTTTCTCAAAATACGTATTCATATATGTCATCATTTTCCTCAAAATACGTACTCCTATACGTATGCAAACTCAACTAAATACTTTGATAAAATAATCATTATTTTATCTTCTTCTTTATTTAAAACTCAATTTTTGTTTTTATTTAATAAAAACTCGATTTTTCATTTCTAAACTTCCCTGCTCGATAACTTCTACATTTTAACTCCTTTTTAAGTGATTTAAAAAGCAAAATCGCTTAATTTTACTCAAATGACATCATCAAATCACTTAACACATCATAAAACATCAATAACTCATTATCAAAGTATGATAATTCCTCAAACTCGTTTTTCTCAAATAATCATGCATATTTGTTCGTTTTCCAAACTCTATAACTCTTTTTCACTCAAGTAATACTTCATAACGTCACTCAAACATATAAACATACTAAAAATATAAACGTCAGTCTCATGACTCATATCATTCAATACTTTCAAATTTTCAAAGAAATATTTCAAATAAATTGAATATTCTTATTTATTATTTTTATTCTAATATCTCTTTGATTGATTTCTCCATTATCATATATAAACAAACTTAACTTCGTATTACTCATCTCATTAACTCTTAAATTCGATTTTTAAGACATCTTCTCAAAGAAAATTTCACTTTCTTTCATACTAATTCTCTTTTATTCCTCAAATAAATATTAATAATCGAAACTCATTAAGAAATTATTTTTATCATGATATCACATTTAGGGTTATCATTCTTTTTATCATGATAAGAAATTAAGAAATAATTATTTTTAGATTACATGAAAAACTCATCAATAAATCACATGAAAAATCATGATAACCCTAAATGTGATTTCTTTGATTGATACATGTTCTAGGATGCTTAGAATCGAGTTCTACGGATCAAATCATGAAGAAAAATCAAGAACCCTAACCCCTAATTAATACCGAAATTTTTTCAGATTTTAGGGCTTTCACTCGAGCTCGATTTCTTCGTCGATTGAATGTTAGATTAGTGTTTCTTATGTTGTTAATTGATCGTATGAATTGTTTTAGATTTTTCTAAAAATAAAATCCAAAACCTAAGAGACGAACAAAGCTCGATTTAGGTTAATAAATGTTATGATATGCTCGATTGGTTGATGGAAATGAGTTATACGATGCATGAGGACGAATATATATTAATTTGAGAATTTTCTAAAAATAAAATGAAAAAAGAGACGAAGATGTGGTGATAAGTCGAGGCTCGATAACATTTTGATAATATGATTTGCATGTTAGTAATGCTTGATAGATGATAATCGTTGTCGTAAAATTTGAACGAAAACGGAGAATGTAGAATTTTACGTAAGAGACGAACGACGATCGATAAGTCAAGAATAAATGATGATATGAGGATATGAATTACGTATTTATGATTCTTGATAGATGATGAATAATGTTGTAAAGTTAGAACGAATTCTAATGATGTCGGATTTTTCGTAAGAGACGAAATGTCGAGAATAAGTAACGATAGGAAAGTCGATTAATGATTCTAATTGGATATTGATGATTATTAATGATTAAGGAACGAGTTTGTAGTTGACGACATGTTCGTCCGAGCTATGAAAAGATAAGTTGTAGCTATAATCGAGAAGTAGAAACAAGAAGTTAGGAAATTGAACGAGACTTGAAATGGTTTAGTAATTGTATAGTTTGAACGACGAGGTATGGATCGTCGTGGTTATAAACGAGAAATGAAAAGGGGTCTATCACGTATAATGATACAAGGTGACTGCCTTGGGTCAGTTTTTGTGCGAAAATAAAAGTGTTTAAGCTTTAATCGAACCTAGAAAAGCGTGCGTCGATTTTATCGAGCATTAGGGTTCACTCTGCAGTTTTTGCGACGTTTCACGGAAACTGTCATATCTCCTAGCTCGCTTAACGAAATCGAGATCCGTAAATTGGAGAGTAAACTAGACATCCGAGGATTTCTTTTGGTATAGGGCATGTTCCCTGTTTCGAAATCCCCTGTTCTGTATGATGGTTACTGACCTGTACAGTAATTTTAAAAACTCGTTTTCTTAAGTTGAATTCTTTTCAACCTAATATCTTATGATCCTTTAAGTCGATATAAGCTATCGACTATCATTAATGACTGACCCCAGTGTCGAGTAATAACCCGGGCGAGTTTTAAACGAGAAGTGTTCGAGTCTCATTCTAGATTAACTAAAAGAATCTAGTTAAGCGTGCAAATGCCTAAAGCTTAAGAACTTAAATGATTAATTCGATTTCAGTTTCGAATTCCATTTTCTTCTATCGACTCGACAACTTATCGAAGTTTTATTATTTGCGTTCAAAGGAGGAGGTCGAGAATAGAAGACAGGACGGAAGACGGAAGCACGTGTTATAGTTCTGTAAACGTTTGAGGTGGGCTTTCTAAAACCAAAATCTCCGTTGAATGCCATTACTTATGAAGTAATATTACGTGGGCTTTCTAAAACCAAAAACTCCGATGAATGCCATTACTTGTGAAGTAATATTATGTGAGCGTTGCTCGAAAGTGTACGTTTACGTATATTTGATAAGTGTGTATTAAAGTATCTATCGGAGCATAAATGAATTGTTTATGTGAAATTTATTATGCTTCTCTGAGTTAGCCCTCAGAGTGCTAACGAGAGTATTGGATTCTGAGTTAGCCCTCAGAGTGCTAACCAGATATTCCAACTAAACGATCAGATTCTTAGATAGCCCACAGAGTGCTTTCCAGACGATCGGATGTGAGTTAAAACTCACAGTATGTTATCCAGAATTAAATGAACAACAGTATATGTTATACAAGTGTTTATGAAAAGATGTATGATTAATTTATAATAAAACTCTTGTGAGTTGTTTTCGGCAATGTACCCACTAAGTACTTTTGTACTTAGCCCTGCATGTTTGTTTTTAAATGTGCAGGTTAAGTGACGAAGGCGGAGGAGGTTGAGTAAAGGTCGTCTTTAAAGAAGTAAAGTTAATTGAGCCTCGATTTCACATTCGATATGTGTTATCATTTTTCTACGTTTTTCCGCTGCCAAACTGCAAACTAGTTTCAGTTTATTATAACTTTAGATCTAAGCTTCACTCTTTGAACTTAGTCTCTTTTAAGAACAATTTTACCGAGTGATCCTTCGTGATTGACTCGTTCTTTCATTAAATAAAGTCGGTTCTTCTATTATTGTAAATCCTTTCAGTTTAAGTTGTTATTACTTTAAACCTAGTTTCTTTGATCAAACTTCGTCGAGTGATCTTTCGAGATTGACTCCCTTTTTATTCAATAAAGTTAAGTTCATAAGTAGTTCAGTTATATTTGTCTGTTTATTCATTCATATCCCTCTCTTCCCCGCTTCTTTAATCCAAATCCCTAGTCGCACCTCAGCTTTGCCGTCCTTCGGGAGTTGGGGCTGTGACACTTTCCAAGAAGATCGATGGAAATAGCTGAGATTCCAAGCTTATTTCAAGCTTAAAAACGAAATGAAATAGATGGAAACTTACTTTTCAAATGATATTAGAGGTGGAGGAGGTGATACACATCAAAGAATCCTCAAGCATGAAGCATGAACTCAACCAAAAAGAGGTGTATATATGCACGTCGAAGTGATGGTGAAAACTGTCGAAGGCTGCTCGGCTTTGAAAATCGAGCTTATGCAGCTGGTTTTCTTTGACTTCAAGGCAGGGATTATGAAGGAGATGAAGGAGGAGAGGTTCATATTGGTGTTCACATGAAGATGATGAAGATATGAGGGTAGGAGCAGCTAGAAATCTGCTGCGATTTCTGCTCCAAAACTGCCTTCTCGGCAGTGAATTTTTCGAGCTGTGCAACTCTCTTTCTTCTTCACGGTGAAGGTGATGAAGAAGGGGTGAAAGAGGAAATGATCTTCAAGGTCATGCTCACGTGAAGGTGAAGATTTGAGGGTGATGGCAGCTGCAACTGCTGCAGAAATCTGCTCACCTTCGGTAGAGCAGTTTCGAGAGAGAGAGATGTTGCTGCTGGTTTTGGCTTTGATAGAGAGAGATAAATGGATAAAGATGGAAGGTAATAAACATGGGATATTAAGAGTTAAGAGGGATGCATCTAAGATTTGGTAAGATTAGAGAGAGAGAAGATAGAGAGGGAGAGATATGGAGAGATTTAGAGAGAGAGAGAGAGGACAATGTGTTGTCACTCTTAGAGGAGAGTAGCTTCCACACTCTCAAATGAGAGTGGTTTAGCTTAGGGTTAGAGGATATGGATAAGATTGCATCTGGTGACTGCGAAATATACCCGGAATAATAAATTTTTCGGTAGAAAATATCCCGGTTAATGTATTTCGTTCCCTCAAACATTTAATAACTCTTCTCGTCTCTTTCCCGACGTCGAAATTCTCTCTAATTCATCTTATATCTCTCAAAATAATTGAGGAATCTAATTATCTAATTTTTAGATCAAGATTTCTTCTAACGAAGGAAACCCTAAAAGCTGCTCGGCTAACTATGCCGTTAAGCAATTATTTTTAATTTTTCGTTCAAATGAACTCGAAAAATTCTCCGACTTATCTCAAAAGTCTTAAAATTAATTCTAATTTTAAATAAAACTAATTAGACTAAATTCTGAGTCGGTCGATGAATAGTGTTTTCTCGGTTATCGTTACTATTCATCCCAAAATGAAAGTTCTCAGAAAATTCTGAAATTCATACTCAAGCTCAAGCTCATATATTAATTCTCACACAATGCTTCACATAATCGATTCGAATAATCGAAACGAGAAAAATTCATATCAAAGCACGTAAGGGCATTTTCGTCATTTCACAGAAAATTTTATTTTTCGCGAAAATTTTTAGCACTCAAAACCCATCATATAGGCATATTAATTAAGTTAATGTGCACTTAAGAACTTAGAAAAGTTCGGGGTATTACAGTACTTGATGATATTCTTGGCTACGTGCAAGTGAGCTTCCTTAGGCTCAACTTGAAATTTTGCACAGACTGCAATTGCATAGGAGATGTCTGGTCGACTAGCAGTTAGATACAGCAGCGAGCCGATAATCCCTCTATACATATTTGTATCGAAGAGCTTCCCTTCCTTGCTGGGGTCGATCTTCCAGTTGGTGTTCACTAGGATCTTTGTTGTTCGGTTTGAGTTCAGTCCCAACTTGGAAATTAGCTCCTTTGTGTACTTGGACTGATTGATGGAGATTCCTTCTTACGACTGCTTCACTTGCAGCCCAAGGAAATAATTCATCTCTCCCATCATGGACATCTCGAACTTTTCCTTCATGAGCTGGGAGAATTTCTTGCACAGATCTTCGAATTTGGATCCAAAAATGACGTCGTCGACATATATTTGCACCACCAGGATATCTTCTCTAACTTTGATGGTGAATAAAGTTTTGTCGACTGAGCCTCGGATGAACCCTGACTCCGGTAGAAACCCACACAATATTTCATACCATGGGCGCGGAGCTTGTTTCAGTTAAATGGCTTTCTTTAGTTTGTAGACTCTGTTGTCACCTATTTCAAAACCGGGAGGCTGTGCTACATAAACATCTTCTTTAATATCGCTATTGAGAAACGTGCACTTCACATCCATTTGATACACCTTGAACTTGTGGAAGGCGGCGTAGGCTAGAAAAATCTGAATTGCTTCCAAATGAGCAACTAGGGCGAAGGAGTCTTCAAAATCTATTCCTTTTTGCTGGCAATATCCTTGAGCTACCAATCTAGCCTTGTTTCTCGCTACACATCCAATGGTGTCTCGCTTATTCTTGAATATCCACTTCATGCCAATCACCTTGACTTATTCAGGTCTTTCAACAAGTTCCCAAACGTTGTTTCTGAGGAACTCATTTAACTCTTCTTGCATGGCATGAGTCCAGTGGATGCATCCTAAAGCTTCCAAGATGTTCTTGGGTTTAGGCACGTCTGCAACAAAGAATGCAATTATGCTTACATCTCCTGCTTGCTCCAACTTTCCTAGTATCCTGAGCTCGTTAGCATACTGTGCTTCCAAAGTTGGTTCATCATCAGCTGAGGTTCCTGACTGAGTTAGCTGAGTCAGAACGTAAGCTGTGGGATCTAAAACTTGAGCTGATCTTCTGGTTTGGATGCCGGTTTGCAGATTTTCTATCATGGGATCTTTGACGTGGTCTTCATACCACCGTTTGTGCTTCCGAGCTCGCCTAGCAGATTCTAGCATAGTGATGGAATAATCTGGTCTTGGAGATGTTGGAGGTGCCGAGCTTGGTGTTCTAACTTCTGGTGCAGTTCGATCCTCAGTTGGAGATGAAAGATGAACTGGGGAGTTGGTTGGTCTCAGACTGAAAGGTCCTGGACCGGAAGGCTGGTCAGTTGTTAATGATGGCTGAACGTCGGCTGGAGGTGGCACTTGGTCAGTTGACTCTGAGGTTCCCCCTTGATCTATGATGGGATCTTCATTCTCCTCGTCAGAAGAATATAATTCTTCTTCCTCAGTTGACCAGATAAGTGGCTCTGCAAGATTCTTCAGTCTTTGGGCTTGAGATTTGGTCTCAGCTGGTTGTGCCGATGCGCTTCCTTCAACTTTCTGCAGTTTAGCCTGTTCCCTGCACTGAAAAGTAGATTCATAAAAATTAATATGAGGCGTTACCTCCACAATTTTGGTGTTGGTGTTGAAATCTCTGTAAGCTTTAATCTTTGCAACATATCCCAACAATATGCCTTTGACAGCTTTCAGCTCGAAGGTTTTCAACTGAGCTTTCCCATTATTATGGATATGACACTTAAAACCGAATACATGAAAGTAGGAAATATTTGGCATTCCTATTTCTCCATAATTTGTATGGAGTTTTTCCTTGTCTCTTCGTGAGGAGAGAGTGGTTCTGTGTGTAGCACGCTTTGTTAACTGCTTCAGCCCAAAATCGTTTTGACAGGGTTGAGCTTTGTAAGCATTCAGGTCGTTGTATCTTTCAGCCTTTGATTTCGCCTCTCAGCTACTCTGTTCTGGTGTGGAGTTCTTGCAGCTGAGGTTTGATGTGTTATGTCTTTATTCTTGCAATATTCAATGATAGTCTCATTGAGGAAGTCAGTTCTGCGACCAGATCTGATGGAGACAATGGATTTTCTTTGTTGGTTTGCAAGTCTATCCATCAGTTTTGGCAATTCTTCTCTCATCTCATTCTTGTGCGCTGTGAAGATCACCAGGTGTACCTTGAGTAGTCATCAGTGACCACGAGGGTGTACTTATTTCCACTCACACTTTCTGGGGTGACCAGACCGAAAAGATCCATGTGGATCAATTGCAGAACACGATCCGTGGAAGGCATTAACTTAAGAGGGAATGATGCTCTAGCCAACTTTTCAAGCTGACATGCACTGCAGTGATGTGTCGGACTGTGTTTCAAATCCGGTATTCCAACTGAGTGGTGTTGGCGAGCTAACTTGTTCGTGGTTTTGAAGTTGAGGTGGTTGAGTCTTTTGTGCCACATAGAACTAGTCTCTGAGTTGCTCTTGGACACGAGACACGTTTCTAGTGAGCTACACAAACCCCACCTGATGAAAATCGTCTACCATATAGAAGAATCTACTTGGTCTTGATGTCTTTCACCTTGCATCCCTGCGCATCAAACTTCACAGAAAAACTATTATTGCACAGTTGGCCTATGGAGAGCAAGTTATGCTTCTATCCATCGGCGAAGGAAACATTATTGATAGTCAGTAGATGAGTTTTAAATGTACCAGATCCTTTGGTTTTACCCTGAGAGTCATCACCAAAAGTAACTATATATCTCTCTCAAAACTTGATGTCTGTGAGAAGATTCCTCTGGTGTGTCATGTGCCTGGAGCATCCGTTGTCTAGCACCCAGACTGATTTTGTAGCTCTTCTCTTTCTCAGTTCATCTTGGTCTTGTAAAATACAAGAAGAAATTTATGTACCCACACACAGTTGGGTCCTACAATGCTTATAACTTTGGTTTCCTTGATGACTCGAACTAAGGGATATGTTTGAATCAATTTTCCTTTTGTATCCACATAGACTACTAACTGTTTTGGTCTTGAAGCATGAGCAGTCCAGTTTCTTGGTGGATATCTTTGTCTTGGTGGAGCACGGTATCAACTCTGCTAAGATGGTCGATTCCTTCGTGGCTGGAACTGTTTGGATGGATGCCTAATCTATCTTGCTCCACGAGCATACCCGAACTGTTGATAACTTGGAACCATTGAATTGATCTCTGAAGTTTTCATGTCGTTGATATGCTTGCTGGTAGTGGTGAGGCACTGGGAATGTATGATGGTAGAAGTTAGGATTGTCCCAGTTTGGATGCCTTTGCTGATGATGCTGAGCTGAATAGTTTGGCCTCCTCCTGGGCTGATTCTGCCTTGGCTGCGAAGGTCCACTTTGTCTATTCCCCCTCGCTCTGCGACATCAGGGTCTTGACTTTCTTAATGATCTCAGCATCCTTCGAAGTACCAGCTTCTTGCTCTTGAGGTTCTTCAGCTAGAACATTCTTTCCTTTATCCTTCACAAAAGTCTCAACAGTCTGAGGGACGACTGGAATCTCTTGAACTGTGACTTCAATTGAGTTCTATTGAACTTAAGGTGCCTCGGTTGGTGATCCAGTTACCTTGACAAACTAAGCTGACTGAGCTCCAGTGTTAGTTGCTGGATTATATCCTAGACCTTCAACGCATTTGGGAGGTCATTGTTAGCTGATCATGCTCTCCAGAGCTGAGCTAGAGGCATGAAAGGATGTTATCTTCTCATTTGCAAACTTCAGCTCCATTTGCAACTGAGAGATGTATTCAGCCTGAGTCCTAGTCATGTTGATCAAGTGGATGACCTGACTGTTGGTCGACTGAGCAACTTCTTCATGGAGTTTGTGGTTTTCCTTCACAAGCTTCTCTATGTCATGATCCCTCATGATCAGCTCGTTGCTCATGTTGTCACACTCAGCTTGCAGTTCCTTGCATTGTGCAACTTGTCTAGTGCACAATCTGCTAAGGTGTTCGACCTCATTTCATGACGGCTCTATGTCTTCATCAAATTCTCCTATACCTTGGTTAACAAAAGAAACATTATGAGAGGGATGGAAAAAAGAGTTTACCTCATCAGTTGACTCTTCCAGCAATGCCATAAAGCACTGGTCTTTTACTGTTGAGCTTGATGGCGAGTCAGTTTCTTCTCCTTCTAACTCCATGAATACGTCGGTGTCGTCGACGTCTTCCTCAACGATCATGGCCTTGGACTTTTCCTTGGCTTTTCTTCGGAGGGCTTCCTTCTCCTTCATGGAGAGATCAAGACAGTTGGCTTTGAAGTGTCCTGGCTTTCCGCATTAAAAACATCCTTCGCTTTGATTCCTTGAGAAGGGTTTAGTTGAGCTCCGTCTGCTCTTGTTGGTCCTCCTGTATTTCTCGATCCTGGAGTTCATCTTCTCGAGTTGTTTGGTCATCTCGTCGATCTTCTTCTGATGTTTGGACCTGCTCGGTCGATCCCTAGCTGAGGAGTCAACAGACCATGAGGGTCTGGCGAACTTGGATTTTCCCGATTCAGCTCGAAGCGCCACTGGCTTGGAAGCTAAGCTCTGCTCGGTCTGTTCTGGATTCTGAAGCTTGCTTTACCTCAGTCGGAGGATATCATACTCACCTTGAGCATGGAGATTAGCTTGTAGTTGTCATCGAATTGAGGTCACTCCGATTTTGATGGACGACTCTGTAGACCGTCCAGTCTTCACCTAATGTGGAGAGAACTTTCAAGTTCATCTCACGCTGAGAGTATTTGCCCTTCCTAATACTCTCAATATCCATTCGAACCTCTGTGAATCTCAACTCCATCTTGTTGATGGACTCCCCGGTTAGCTTATAGAAGTTCTCGTACTTCTGACAAGTTAAGATGAACTTGTTCTCCTTTATCTCGTTAGAGCCTTCACAGAGTGCAACTAAGGCTTCCCACATATCTTTTGTTGTGGAGCAATTGATAATCTTCGGTAGGTAGGCTTTGCCGACGGTGGAAAAGATAACACTATTTGCTATGTCATCTAGCTGCACGATATCTCTTTCTTCCTTGTTGTACTGGTCCTGGGCTTTTGGTTCGACCTTCATCGTCATATCTCCATTCCTTTGAGTGGTTGAAGGACCCAAAACTGACTGAGTCATTAGGATGGGACCAGTTTTTATGGTCTCCCACATCTCGTGATGCCTGGCAGTCAGTGCCATCTTCAGGCGAAACTTTCACGTGGGATGATCATCCACGGAAAACTCCGATAAGCTTCCTAGGAACGTCGGGTTCATGTTTCCTGCATACCACAAGACAAACAAGAAAATATGCAGCAGAAACTAAAAGTTTTCAGAAAAAATCTGTTCACTTGACCACTGAAAAATCTACTTAACTCACACATAGTGAATCGGGAACATCAATCTTTTGAACCACTGCTCTGATACTACTTGATGGTCCCCGTAACGAGTATCTGGTGTATTGGGGGGGGGGGGAGAATACACCTGTCACAGCCCGAATTCTGGTGTATGAAAACAACTAGAATCCATTGGACAGTGAGGTGAAACCTCGAATACAAACATAACTCGACAAGGGATCATGCTCAGGAACAAGAGAATATAGATTGAAAGCGATCACAAATAGAACATGCTTTCAATTCTAATCTCAAACAACGAGCATTACTAAATAATTTAAGTGTAGAAAAGCAATTGAAGCAATTATAATCCAAGTCAAGTAGAAGTTCAAGAAAATACGAGAATAGTTTCGAGCATTAAGCTCATTGTATCGATACAACGTCAAGTACTAAAATTCGAATAAATAAACAAGTTTGTTTTATCATGTAGCGGAATAACGTCTCAAGTCCCACAACTACATATATGAAGATATGCAGATGCAAGCTTAAACCAATAGAAGACTCGACTCTTACTCAAATAATCACACCGCCGAGCACCGTCCGCCATCACCATCCTGCTAACCTGCACGTTAGAAATACATGCAGGGCTGAGCACTTCGTACTTAGTGAACACATGCCAAAATAATTTAAACTTTGCTCGATAGAGCTATATAATTGAACTTGCCTTGCCACTGCATCACAAGTATTAGTACAGTTTAAAACATTTAGCTTGTGCATGCAAAAATCATTTTCTTTTCTTGAAACGATTGCATAGTCAACATATATAATTTGAATAGCAGGTATGAATCAATCTACAACATAATTCTCGTATGTCGAGAAGTAGGCCTCCTTCTCAAACACTATGATGTGCCCAGCCGAAGCAAGACTCATAATCACGTCAAGCAATTAATAACAACACCGTGTGTCCTTGTCTCACACAGGATAATTATAATAACTCAAGTAGATGATTTAAACATACCAAAAACTCAGATAAAATGGCAAGTCAATTAATTTAAAAACTCACGTAATATGATAATAATAATCACATTCATCACTTTGGTTTCGGTTAAAAAGTCCACCTGACTGCTAGGGTTTGTCGGGTTAGCTGCTTTTTCTTCTTGCTTTCACTTTGGGATCCCGCTAGTTCCTTCACAAATAATATCTTATAAGGGCGAGACTACTTACTCGAAAAATGTAACAAACTTTAACGCTCAACTGAAGGACTTCTACTCGACTCGGATTTCTTATCTTATCTCAACTTATCTAACTTGATCTTTCTCGGTTTCTCGGTTCAACCCAATTACTAAACCAACTGACTCTCAGACACACATACTTGACCAAAAAACATCCAGATATTTTATTAAATAAATAATCCACAAAAGACAGAAAATCACTATTCACATCACATATCTCGTTTTTCTTGATTTCTTGAGTTAAACGATCTCAGAAAATTACGAGATTAATTCTCGGGTTCTAATATCATAAATCATTCACAAACAAACTTTTAGATCAATAATCGAACATTCACAAATAGGTAAACGATCGACTTTGATAAATAGTCGGAAAAAGAAAAATTTTCCAAATATAATTAAATATTCTAGAAAAATTCTAGAAAATTATATTAATTTAATTAATCATAATTATAAACTCGGTTACTCGTTCAAGACTCGGTTATTCATTCAAGACTCGGTTATTCATTCAAGACTCGGTTTTACTCGGTTTCTAACTTTTTAGAAAGACTTAAATTTTATTTCTCTTATATTAATTTAAAGACTTTAATCATTTAATCGGAAATTAAAATCCGAAACTAATTTTACTAAATAAAGTTTTCGTCTTTTTCTCGAAAAACGTGTCATCGCTCGGAAACTTACTAAACTCGATAAAAAGATTCTAATTACTTCTAATTACTTATTATCTCGATTATTCTTTCTTATTTTTCATTTTTCTTTACAAAATTTCTCGTTTCTTAGTTTTAACTCGATTTTTCATTATTCGACAACTTCTTCGTATTAACTCGGACTCAAAAATTTCGAAAAGAGACTCGAATTGTTTTAACTTCATCTTCATCATCAATTCATCACATTAATCAAATCCAACATGTATCCTCAAGAATTATCGATTTCATCCTCATTATTTGGTTCGAATTTTTCTAAAAAAAATTCCTAAAAATTAATTCTTCTATTTTTTCTTATTCCATTATCTTTAATTCATCAAATCATACGTCATTTAATCATATATCATCAAGAACATCATATTTTTATCAAGAACATCATATTATCTTCAAGTCTTCATGCATACATACATTTTCGGTATACACTCATATATATACTTGATCATTTTCCTAATTCAATCACATACCTAGAATCTCTTAAATTTTAATCTAGAACACAAATTCATCACTCAAATCATGCTTGAATCATCAACGCAAAACATCCAAAAATCCTAGAAATTTTCGGTTTCTTCATCATACGTATATGATGGTCCCGATACGAGTTCTGGTGTATGGGGGGGAGGGAATACACCAGTTAGGAATTTTAAAAACAACCCCCTGAAAATATCACAACCGAGTAAGAAGACTCAGTTGGAATCACAACTGAGTAAGAAAACTCAGCTGTGAGAGTGGTGCTGTGCGGAATGTGGTGGAAATAAAAACTCGTAAAAACAACTCACGCTCAGATATGCAAGGTCGGTCAATAACCAAATCAGTTGAGAATGATTGGATATGCAATAAATAACTGAACAGAAAACACAAACACACAAAGATTTACGTGGTTCGGAGAGAACTCCTACGTCCACGGAGAGTTGTGAGTCCACACAACTCAGTCCAAGTTCTTTAGGACTGGAACCAAAAAGCTTACGCGGGCTTTGCAACCGTTAAGATAAGTTTACGGGTACTTATCAACCTTACAGATAAGTTTACGGGTACTTATCAACCTATCTACTCAAGTACGGGAAGAGTAGGATCCTAACAACCTTTTTAGGGGTGTATGTGAGGGTGGGTTTTTCCAACTACTAGCTCGAACAAGAAGTGAGCTAGGATCTAAACTTGAACAAATGGAGACTCAAACTAAGATCTAAAAACACCAAGACAGAATCTAACACTCTAGAAACTCTCAACTAGTGATGTTCTTAGAGATTGATTTCAGTTTAGCTCGTTTGCGATATGAACTCTCAACTGGTGATGTTCGCTTGTCTATCTGCTCTTCCACTTGTCTGTCTTTTCTCCTCTCGTTAGTCTTGGTGAATGAATGAATGCCTCTATTTATAGGCGGAGAGAATCAACTAGCCATTGGAAGAGTCGTTGATCTCTGTTCTTGTGAAAGCGATGGCTTGTCTCTCATCTCTGCAGACTTTCCGGATTTGGCAACTGTGAACTTCTGCTTTCCATCTGAGACAGCCTTGTGTTGGGCCAAATGAGGTAATGACAGAGAGTCAAACCTTCACGTGACTTCCTTATTTGAAATTCAAATTTCAACCTTTGACTCTCAACTTTGGTTAGTCGATTGAGTCGTTTGATCTTCATCTGAGTGGTCTTCAGCTAATGTTCCATCTGATCGATATCTTCATCTGACCTTCTGTCTGAATAGGAACAGTTGAACTCTCAGCTGTCTTAAACTTCATGTTGTTGATCTTATCAGTTCGAGTCCTGCAACTGATGTTCTGTATCTTGAACGCTCAGTTGTCTTTCACATCTGATGTTCTATCTCTTGAACGCTCAGTTGTCTTTCTTATATCTGATGTTCTCTTACACCTTCTCTTTTTAACGCTCAGTTGTCTTTCTTACAACTGATGTTTTATCCGAGTAACGCCATGTTGCCGTCTTCAGCTGGAGACCTGTAAAGATAAAAATCTCAACATTGCTCAAACAGCGAGCCTAACTACTATCATTAGGTTATGGCAACATCTACTCGGTTGGGGTCAGTTGGTTTTGGAATCAATCAAAACTTTACTTAAATTTCCCAACAATTTCCCCCTTTTTGATGATGCCAAAACCCTTACTGATCAAACTGATCTAAACCCTACTAACCTATCTAAAATCTCAGCTGAAATTCTAAACAGTCTATAAGATTAAAACATCAAAGGGTTAGCACAGTTATAATATGGTATTGAA
Source organism: Schizonepeta tenuifolia (assembly GCA_029490685.1). NCBI lineage: Eukaryota > Viridiplantae > Streptophyta > Magnoliopsida > Lamiales > Lamiaceae > Schizonepeta > Schizonepeta tenuifolia. The sequence goes on from CM055956.1 coordinate 13,210,212, forward strand.
ATAACTTTGCGATTCAGAGCTTGGACAACTAGAGATTGTACGTCAAGTTGAATCGGATAACTGATGAAAGTTTTCATTACAACTGATGGTTACAAAATTATGCACAAAAAGTCAAAAATACATCAGTTGCTCAAAAACTTTAACTTGGCTAATACTTTAGCCCATACTTCCCAAAAATTCTAACAAAAATTTCTCTCTTCGCATCCGACTCTTTATAGATATCAACTCCGTGTTCTTGGCATACACTTCTTGCTTCAGCTGCTATTTTCTGTCGGTTGGGATTTCTTAAGTCCGAGAGGAATGGAGGAAGGTATGTAACTTTCTGAGAGACGGGGACAATGTTCATATCCAGTTTTGCATCAATCATTGCACGTCTGAACTGGCTGAACATGCCTGGATCCCCAGAGTGTAGCTCGGTTAGGGCTTCCTTGAACGCTCTCCTTCCATCCTCAATTGAGTACACCTTTCTGTAATAAAAATCATTCACAAATTCCTGCTTGAATGATTCCCAATCTTTATTCCATTCGGCTGGCATCCACTTGTCCACATGCCTGAAGCGACTTTGAAGCTTGATCTTCCCTGGCAGTCGCTGTTGCTTCATCCTTGCCTCAGCCTTCACTTGGTGTTTCTCAATTCTTCGTCGGCTGCGAGAGGCTATATTCCTGTCCAAGTTGTTGGTAACCTTGGCAAGCTCCTCCTCGAACTGGTTGACTCTTTTAGCTTGGCTGGCAGCAAATTTCTTTACCCATTCTGGGTTCATATAGTCATTTTCAGCAACATCCATAGCCTTGGCAGCAGCAATACACTCTTCGGTTGTGATACCGTCGAGTTCAGCATCAAGCTCGGCTGCAATCTCGGCTATGGAGTTGTAGGAAACTCCATATTCCTTGGCAAGCTCCATGTCCTTTGCCATTTCATCTCCACCGACAACAATAGATTTCAGCTGTTGTTGTTCCTTGTCGGTTGGCTTTGGAGTGGACTTCTTCTTCTGAGTTTTCTTCTTCGGTTGGGCCTTCTTCAGCTGAGATTCTTCGGCCGGTATCTCTTCTTCAGCTCGGGTCTCATCTTCTCGCTTCTCATCTTCCCCAACCTCTTCTTCCTGCTGCAACTCACCTTTCCCCTTTTTGGCATCAGCAACATGGCTTGCAACTGAGCCATCCAGAGAAGTGAGCTTCTTTTCAGCTTGTTGGACTCGGTTGAAGAGTTCTTCAACAGCGCACTCCACCTCAACCTTCTTTGCCAGTTCAGTGTCAAGGCGCTCTTGCTCGACTTTCTTCAGTCCAGTGAATGTTTCATTGACCTCGGTTTGGAAAGCAATGAACTCAGCCCATCTGGATTCGAACCGAGAATCCCATTCTTCATCCTGCGTCTGTTGAGATTTGGCAAGGTTGGAGTCTGATATGGACTTGAAGACGTTCAGATCTGATTTGAGTCCATGAACGGTTGTCTTCAGTGCATTGATGTCTTGGCTGGTGGATGTTGAGAATTCTTCCAGCTTCATCTTCAGTGCATCATTCTCTTCCTGCAACTTCCCATGCTTTTCCTCCTGTGCTTCCATCATCCTCAGCTATTCTGCTTGGTTCAGCTGGATGTTGGCAAGCATCTCCTTTCTGAGCTGATTTACCCTCTCAGCGATCAGCTCGCAAATTTCTTCAGTCGAGAGTGCTGGCTGATCAGCTGGAGCTTGTTGTTCAGAAAGTGCGGGCTGTTCAACAATGACCATGGCTTGGCGGTTGGTCAGGTACTGTTGGAGTTCTTCCTCTTCCTGTTTGGCTGCTGTGGCAGCTGCGTCAAGGTCATCGATAAACTCAGCCGACTTGATTTGCATGTTATCAAGGAAGGCGACACAGTCTTGTTCGGCTGTCTCCCTAGTGTCTCTTCCTTCAGCCTTGCTGATGTCCAGACGACGAGTCAGCAGCACAACCTTGTTGTTGTAGGCAACCTCAAGGTTGGTGTAGTTGAAGTAATCCCTTATTCGTGATTCATCTGCCTTCAGCTGGTTCCAACTGTGTATCCTGATGGTATCTTCCTTCACATACCAGTGACTGAAGATGATGTTGAATTGATACAGCAGCTCGGTTCCAAGCATGGCGAATGTGGGCATGTCGCGAGCCTCAGAGAACATCCCAATTAGCTTTTGAAAACAGTAGGCCAGCTTGCCTTCATGTTCCTGTGCGACGGCTCGGCGGTCGGCTTCTTCGTCGATGGGGGAGGGAGAGAGATTTTCGTATGGAATCAGTTCTAGAGTTTCTTCAACGTTGGCCAAAGAAGTGGTCTCAACGTTGGCATCGAGCTGGGAGCTCGGAATTTCGGACTGTGTGGGGATGTTGGCTTCAAGAGGTTCCTCGACATTGGCCGAAGAAGCGGTCACAATGTTGGCATCGAGCGGGAAGCTCGAAATTTCTAGCTGTGTGTCGGTTGTGAGAGCCTCTTTGGGCGGTACGACATCAGCTCCTGCCGTGGGGGAGGTTGGAATATCTTCGGTTTCCTCAGATGAAGAAGATGCATCCGAGGAGATAGTTGGCTCATCAGCTGGTTTTGTTTCCATCCCTTCCATCACGTCTCTGTGAGGAACAACCTCGAAGGCAGCCGCGTCAACTGAGTGACTCGACCCAGATGGCTCCTCAGCTAGTGTCTCCTCAGCTGGAGTCTCCTCAGCTGGTATTTTCTCAGCTGGTGAGGCAGCTGACTTCTTCTTGAACCGAAGTCTCAACTTCTTCTTGGCTGGTTCTTCCTCTTTCTCCTTCTCCGACTTAGCTCTGTGTCGGCGTGCTGTTGTAGATTTGGAAGTGCGGCCGACAGCTGGAGGCAACTCCTCAGCTGTATCTTTTTCTTCGGCTGACTTCACAGCTTCTCTTTTATCCTTGAGAGTGTAAACACTCCTGATCACATCTTGAGCCTTCTTAGCTGTTGGGAAGAGCATCTGTCTCTTGACAGGGGTCTCTTCACTGTCTTCCCAGACCATGTTCTGATCCTTTGTTGCGAAAAGGATCAGGGCAGAAATTTTGGCTCCGAAGTTGAGAGTTCCCTTGACACTCAACAACTTCTCTCCGAAGTCAGTTGTAGTTTCAGTAATTTTCTGCCTCTCCAGTGTCAACTGGTGTTCGAAATAACTAAACCAGTTGATATCATGTTTGTGCTTGTGCTCCAAAGCAATCAGCTGCTTGAGCTTCGGTCGGCTGATGTCTCCAAAAGCACCACTGTATCCGAAGATGACTTTGGATACAACATCGAACAGAAGTCGATGCTCTGGCTTCAACTTCGTTCGCTGCATTTTACTCCTCAATTTTTCTGGGGTGATGAGAGCACTCTCCAGAAATTGATCGGCTTCTGCATCGGTGATCTTCTTAATTGTGTCCGTGGCGGAATGATTTGGTGGAATGATTTGGCGTAGAATGTCGGAAACTGGAATGGGAACGGTGACACGACGGATCGTTCTGGCAGGAACATCCCGTTGTCAACAAGAGACTTCTGTAACAAGCCCATCTCTGCTGTCAACCGTCGACTTCAGTTCATCTTCTGATAAAATCTGCTCGAAGTGGATCTTGGAGAGCAGCATATCAAAGGACTCATCGTACGACGACGGAACAAGAGAAGGTCCTGAAGAAGCCATCTTCCTTCCTTGTGAAGCTTTTGGTGCCATTTAGTATTTCTGTGAAGATATATATAGAGAGAGAGAAAAACTTGCAGAAAATGGTGAGACAAATCGGAGACGAAAATGAATAGTTACTGCAGATAAACACAAATGTAGAAGGTAAGAGATCACTTTCTGATTTTCCGCCTTTTATAGGTTATTGGCTCGTTTGAAATCGACGGCCAGGGTTGAATGGCGCAAATCCATCAACGACTGAGATCTCGCGACTGTTGACTAGCTTTGACTTGACGTCACAATCCGAGTTCCAATACCCGCACGTGAGAAGGCGAACTATTTTTCATGTCAGCCCAGTCGCACTATAAAGTAGGGCTATTGATGTTCAGCCATACTTTACATTAAATGCGCTATGTTGGCTATTTTAATCTAACTGACATGCTCAGGAATATTTGAATTTATTTCAAACATTCTCATTTAAGACACAAACACCTTCAGCCATAAATGATACCTGCCAGCTGATGTCGGAATCAGCTGTGTACCTGCCAGCTGATGTCGGAATCAGCTGTGTTCCAATATTGCGGCATACCATCAGCTGACGTCTGATTCAATGTTGCGGCATACCATCAGCTGACTCGAGTTCGTCTGTTCAGCTGACATCTGATGTCTTCGGTTGGCGATCCGCATCTGAGATTCCCCCTTCATCTGAGCTTCCCCCTCAGATGGATATCTATCTCTTCACCTCAGCTGGTTCCTCATCTGATGGATCTAACAATCCAAGTAGATCACATAACATCTTGAACCGCGCTTCGGCTAGAGGTTTGGTGAAGATATCGGCTCTCTGAATCTCAGTTGGAATCTTCTCCATAGATATATCCTTCTTCTCAATATGATCTCGGATAAAATGATGTCGGATGTCAATGTGCTTCGTCCGAGAATGGTGAACAGGATTCAAAGAGATAGCAATAGCACTTGAGCTATCACAATGAATGGGAACCTGTCCAGTTGCAACTTCATAATCTCTCAGATGTTGCTTGAGCCACAACACTTGCATGCAACAACTACCGGCAGCCATATACTCTGACTCGGTTGTAGAAGTGGCAACACATGCTTGTTTCTTGGAGAACCATGAAACTAGCTTGCTTCCCATGAACTGACAATGACCAGATGTTGACTTCCTATCCAACAGATCTTCGGCTAGATCCTCATCTGAGTATCCGGACAGTTGGATATTGTCGTCAGTTGGATACCACAATCCAACATTAACAGTGCCCTTCAGATACTTAATGATGTTCTTTGCTGCCAACATGTGTGCTTCCCTCGGATGAACTTGGAACCGAGCACACACTCCAACTGCGTAAGATATGTCTGGCCGATTGGCGGTTAGATATAGCAAAGAACCGATAATCCCTCTATACTTACTGGCATCAACGAGTTTTCCCTCAGATCTGGGTTCAATCTTCCAGTTAGTATTCATCGGGATCCTTGTGGTCTTACTTGTCTACAATCCGAACTTTGCGATGAGCTCCTTTGTATATTTAGACTGATTGTTAAAAATCCCTTTTGATGACTGCTTCACCTGTAGCCCAAGAAAATAATTCATCTCGCCCATCATTGACATCTCAAATTTCTCCTTCATGAGAGTTGAGAATTTCTCACACAGCTCCTCCGACTTGGAACCGAATATGATGTCGTCAACATAGATTTGCACAACAAGTATGTCTTCTCCAACTTTTATTGTGAACAGTGTTTTGTCAACTGACCCTCGTTTGAACCCCGAGTTCAGAAGAAAACCACAGAGAGTGTCATACCAAGCCCTAGGTGCTTGCTTCAATCCATAGATCAACTTATACACTCTTCCATCTCCAGTCTCAAAACCGGGAGGTTGTTCAACATAAACATCTTCCTTAATATCACCATTAAGGAAGACACATTTCACATCCATCTGGTAAACCTTGAATTTGTGAAATGCGACATAGGCTAGAAATATCCGGATAGCTTCTAGCCTTGCAACAGGCGCGAATGAGTCCTTGAAATCGATTCCTTCTTGTTGGCAATATCCCTGAGCTACCAACTTTGCCTTGTTCCTTACGATGAATCCAATGGCGTCTCTCTTGTTCTTGAAAATCCACTTTAATCCAATGACTTTGACACCATTTGGTCTTTCTACCAACTCCCATACACAGTTGCGTAGAAATTCATTAAGCTCTTCTTGCATGGCTGTTGTCCAGTGAACACAGTTGAGAGCTTCCACAACATTCTTTGGTTCTGGCACATCAGCTACGAAACATGAAATCATGGCAACATCTCCTGCTTGTTCGAACTCTGTAAGAACTGCCAACTCCTCAGCATATTGGGCGTAAGTGTTGGAATCTTTCTCAGCTGAGTCCGGATTTGCAACTCTGCTTCTAGTACTCACACCTTTGGCTGGATCTCCAATGATGTTGTCCTTGGAATGATCTTCATACCATCTCTTGTTGCGTCTTCCTTCTTCTTCCAACATTGGCTGTTCCGTGATTTCAACTGATGGGATTACTTGAGCTGTGGGAGATGCTTGGATCTTCTGAACTGGTGATTTATCAGCTGTAGAGTCTGGATCCTTAACATGGACAATACTTTGAACCGGGCTCGGTTGGGCTTCGGATGCTGATGCAGTTGGGGTGACATCAGCTGGGGTTCCCCCTTGAGATGAGCTGGGGTCCTCACATTTATCTTCAGAGGAACAAGGATCATCATCCTCGGTTGCCCATACCAATGGTTCAGCTAGATTCTTCTGCCTTAGAACCTGCGATCTGGTGAGAGCTGGTAGAACATGTGGATCAACTAGTTGTCCTTTAGCCTGTTCCCTGCACTCAAAAGTAGATTCATCAAAACTAACATGAGGTGTTATCTCCACAACACGAGAGCTGTTGTTGAAAACTCTATAAGCCTTGATCCGAGCGGCATATCCAAGAAATATGCCCTTCGAAGCCTTGGCATTAAAAGTTTTCAACTGAGTCTTCCCATTGTTGTGAATATAACACTTAGAACCAAAAACACGAAAATATGAAATATCAGGCTTCCTGCGTCTCCATAGCTCATATGGAGTCTTTCCCAACCGCTTGGTTAGAAGAGACCGGTTCTGGGTGTAGCAGGCTATGTTGATTGCCTCAGCCCAAAATCTCTTTGGCAGAGCTGAGCTTGTCAACATGGATGTAGCAGCATCCTTCAGCGTTCGGTTCCTTCGCTCGGCTACTCCATTCTGTTGTGGAGTACGCGCAGCCGATGTTTGATGAGTGATTCCGTGCTTCTCACAGTATTCGATGATGGTTTCATTCAGAAACTCGGTTCCACGGTCTGATCGGATAGATATGATTTTCATCTCTTGTTGGTTCGATATCCGATCCATCAGCTTGGGTAGCTCATCTCGGGTTTCACTCTTGTGACGCATGAAAATGGTCCACGTGTACCTAGAAAAATCATCAGTAACAACAAGGGTATACTCGTTACCATTCATGCTCTTTGGTGTAACTGGCCCGAAGAGATCCATATGGATCAGCTGCAATACTCGGTCGGTTAAGGGAGTCGTTTTGAACCGAAAGGAGGATCTAGCGAGCTTTCCCAACTGACATGCACTGCAGATGTGTGTTGTTGAAAACACTCGGTTTGGAATGCCCTTTGCATGTTCCTGTCTCGCAAGTCGGTTCATTGTCTTGAAATTCAGATGGTTGAGCCTTTTGTGCCACAGCCAGCTCACATCTGAACTGCTCTTCGATAACAGACAGGTTTCAGGAGAACTACTGTTCCAATCTGCATAGTAGACATTCTCGGTTGGGGATCGATTTCCTAACAATATGACTTGCTTTGTTTCAACATTTTTAACCCTGCAGCCCTGCGCATCAAACTTGACAGAGAAACCATTATCACAGAATTGGCTGATGGAGAGCAGGTTATGCTTCAATCCATCAACATATGAAACATTGGAAATAGACATGTGATTGGTTTCAAGGGTACCGTAGCCTTTGGTGTGACCTTTTGAGTTGTCACCAAAGGTAACTGATGGTCCTTCCTTCTCCACGAAACTTCCAAGCAAATCCCTCAGATTTGTCATGTGTTTCGAGCATCCACTATCCATCACCCACATGGTATGTGATGCTTTATTCTTTCTCAGCTGTTCCTCCTGCTCCTGCACAGAGAAACACGCTTAGATCCCCAATTTTAGTTGGGTCCTGGAGGGTTAGAACCAGTTCCCCCTTGAATTGTGGGTCACTTTTCCCTGTAGATTCGGATAGATTTATCATTCCAAATTACTTTTCCTTCTCCATCAACTATAACAACACCTCGGTCATCCTTAGGCTTGTTGTTATTATTGGAGCTATGTTTCTTGGGAGGAGATTGATTTCTCCCATTGTGAGCTTTAGGAGGAGAGGCATTCCCCCCTGTTTTGTTGGCGTTTCTTATCCTGTTGGTTTTGTCGATGAGGTCGAACGCCATGTTGGAATCTTTGTGGCTGAGCCAGATTCCACTTTCCTGACTGTTGATGATAGCTGTTCATGCCCTGTTGTTGATTCATGTTCTGGCATGAATATCTCCAGCTGTTGGAACTGTTCCACATAGGTTGACTCTGATGGAACCTCTGGTTGGTCTGATGATGGAACCGATGTTGATTCTGATGGTTGAATCCCTGTTGGTTCGGTTGATTCCATTCCTTCTGAGGTCGGTTCTGAGGTCGGTTATGAGGTCGGTTCTGAGGTTGGTTCTGAGTGTATCTCCGACGTCTCTGATTCCTCTTCTGAGTCTTGAAACATTCCCCCTCGGTTGTAGTCCCAACTGATGAATTCTTCAGTTCTCCAACCACAGCTCTCTTTCCTTTCTCAGCTGCAGTTTTCTTTAGCTGGTTGTGCTTGCTGTGACGTGGAGGTCGGATTAATTTGGGGAGTTGCAGACTCAATCGAATTTGGTTTGGCAACCATGACATCCACAGCCTTGACAAAGGTTGCGGGTGGAATTCCACTGTCCTTGACCACGTCGTAACCGAGTCCAGACACGTCATCTATTTGTCTTTGATAACTGATGAGATTCACGATGATTTTGGATGATTGATATAGCTTTATCAGGTTATCCTTCTCAGTTTGAAGATCCTTAAGGAGAACAGCTATATGCTCGGTTTGTGCGTCTGACTTCTTCATCAACTGATCGATCTGTGCCTCTTGCTTGTTCAACTGCTCTTGCTGCTCCTTGATCTGCTCCTTCAACTCCTCGTCGGTTGGAGCTTTAGTCTGGTTGGCCTCGTACAGTTGACTTTTGAGATTATCAATCTCTTCGGTTTGACTTTTAATCAGATCGTCTTTTTCGGTTAAGGATTCTTCAAGTCTGGCAAACTGTTCTTGAAGACTCTTAAACTCAACCGATTGCTGATGCAATTCCTCATTGAGTTCTAGGAAGTCACCCCAAGAGGGTTTCAACTCTTCATCTACTGAATCCTGCATGTTAGTAGCATTAGAAGAATTTAAATTAACTGGACTAGAATGTACCTCAGCATCATCCTGGTCAGTTCCAATTGCCATGAGACATTGATCCTGTCCGATAGCGTTGTTGGTGGAAGTCAGCTCGTCCTCATCTTCGGTGTCAGTGAAGATGTCCATGTCATCAGCTGCTTCTTCTGCAACCATGGCCTTGTTCTTTGCATTTTGCTTGGCCCTCAACGCTTCTCTATCTTTCTTCGAAAGATCTAGACATTCAGCTTTGAAGTGTCCCTCTTTGCCGCATTCAAAGCAACTATTGGTCACAGGCTTTGAGTTATCTCGAGTTCGGTTGGATTTATAGAACCGCTTATATTTTCCGAACCGAGTATCCATGTCAGCTAGCTTCTTTGACAGTGCGGCTATACTCTGTTGCAGCTCTTCTCTGCTTGGCTCCTTCGAAGCTGTGTCCGCAGATCTTGTTGCTCTTGATGTTCGTGGCTTGGAATAATCAGCTCGAAGTGCTACTGTCTTTGTTGCTAAACCAATATCCTCATGTCGACTCATTTGCACTGTGGACTAAGTTGATCTTCTTCGGTCCACTTTGTAATCATTTCCTTTCAGAATTGAGAACAATCTGTCAGTTACCATTTCTCCAAGATCAGCTCGGCTTTCATGAATGTTGGTGAAGGTGTCCCACTCAGCTGGTAGGGCCTGTAATACTTTGAGGTTGATTTCTCTCAAAGTATATTTTCCTCGTCGGATGGACTGAATCCTTCTGATGATATCCATGAACCGAAGTTCCAACTGATCTATGGTTTCATCAACTCTAAGACAGAAGTTGTCAAAATCTTGACAAGCATGGGAGAACTTGTTCTCCTTGGTTTCGTCACTCCCTTCGCTAAGAGATGCCAAAATATCCCACATCTCCTTAGCGGTGTTGCACTCTTCTATCCATGGAAGATAGTCTTGTCCAATTGTGGACATGATAGTGCTCTGAGCCCAGATATCCAGCTGGCTCACTTTAGCTTCCTCTGGAGTGAAGTCTTCTGGCTTTTTCTCAACCATCACCTCAGTTTCATCCCCATCATTGGGATTTGTAGGAGTGCGAGTAACCTTCTCCATGATGGTGATCGGTCCGGATGTGATCACTTGTTGCATTCGATGATGCTTTGACAGTAGAATCTTCTTCATCCGAGTTCTCCAGGATGTATAGTTCACAACCGAGAACATGACAACGATCTTGTCTTTAAAATCCATCTGCACACAACAAACAGACAACAAATGCAAGCAGATATGCACTAGCGTGAAAAAGATCTATTTAGTTGACCACTGAAGAAAAACACCTCGATTCACACCTCGTGAAACAGAGACAACAGTCTTTTGAACCACTGCTCTGATACCACTTGATGGTCCCGATACGAGTTCTGGTGTATGGGGGGGGGGAATACACCAATTAGGAATTTTAAAAACAACCCTCTGAAAATATCACAACCGAGTAAGAAGACTCAGTTGGAATCACAACTAAGTAAGAAAACTCAGCTGTGAGAGTGGTGTTGTGCAGAATGTGGTGGAAATAAAAACTCGTAAAAACAACTCACGCTCAGATATGCAAGGTGTGTCAATAACCAAATCAGTTGAGAATGAAAAGATGCAGTTTGAGTGCTGGTTAGTTGGTCAGTTGGATATGCAACAAATAACTGAACAGAAAACATAAACACACAAAGATTTACGTGGTTAGGAGAGAACTCCTACGTCCACGGGGAGTTGTGAGTCCACACAACTCAGTCCAAGTTCTTTAGGACTGGAACCACAAAGCTTATGCGGGCTTTGCAACCGTTAAGATAAGTTTACGGGTACTTATCAACCTTACAGATAAGTTTACGGGTACTTATCAACCTATCTACTCAATTACGGGAAGAGTAGGATCCTAACAACCTTTTTAGGGGTGTGTGTGAGGGTGGGTTTTTCCAACTACTAGCTCAAACAAGAAGTGAGCTAGGATCTAAGCTTGAACAAATGAAGACTCAAACTAAGATCTAAAAACACCAAGACAGAATCTAACACTCTAGGAACTCTCAACTAGTGATGTTCTTAGAGATTGATTTCAGTTTAGCTCGTTTGCGATATGAACTCTCAACTGGTGATGTTCGCTCGTCTATCTGCTCTTGCACTTGTCTGTCTTTTCTCCTCTCGTTAGTCTTGGTGAATGAATGAATGCCTCTATTTATAGACGGAGAGAATCAACTAGCCGTTGGAAGAGCCGTTGATCTCTGTTCTTGTGAAAGCGATGGCTTGTCTCTCATCTCTGCAGACTTTTGAACTTCTGCTTTCCATCTGAGACAGCCTTATGTTGGGCCAAATGAGGTAATGACAGAGAGTCAAACCTTCACGTGACTTCCTTATTTGAAATTCAAATTTAAACCTTTGACTCTCAACTTTGGTTAGTCGGTTGAGTCGTTAGATCTTCATCTGAGTGGTCTTCAGCTGATGTTCCATCTGATCGATATCTTCATCTGACCTTCTGTCTGAATAGGAACAATTGAACTCTCAGCTGTCTTGAACTTCATGTTGTTGATCTTATCAGTTCGAGTCCTGCAACTGATGTTCTGTATCTTGAACGCTCACTTGTCTTTCAAATATGATGTTCTATCTCTTGAACGCTCAGTTGTCTTTTTTGAGTTTTTCTAATTTTTTAATAAAATAAAAGGGTTTTTTACTTCGATTTTCTTCTAACGACTTATGTATTCAGCTATCATTTTCAATCAGATGACCCATTAATCCAACTAATGGAGGACATTACATATTCAAATTTGAGAAAACTAAAAAGATTCTTGGGAGAAAAATATTAAAAATAAAATAGAGTATCTTGTGTTTTTTTTTAACAAAAAAACCAAATCGAAATTCAAATGGAGAAAATCCAAAGATATTTACAGCTAAAGAGATCTCAACAATTTGATATTTATTAACATTCTCTAAAAAAGGCACTGTTAATAATCCCGCAGGTACTGAAACCATTAAAAGAACACCCAACAATTTATTGGGCACGGACGGTGCCACAATTTGTTCGACGTACAACAATGTGTTGAACTACTTCAACGAGTCTCCGCGTGAGATATCCAGCCGCATCTCTATTTCTCTTACCAGACGTGACCCCTCTCTTTCCTTTTTTTGCCTCCATGTCCCCACACGGGAGACATGGGGACGTAACAGTTCCAAAAAAATGTACTTCTGCATCAAAAAAACGTATTCGTAATGTTCTATCCGAGTAACGCCATGTTGCCGTCTTCAGCTGGAGACCTGTAAAGATAAAAATCTCAACATTGCTCAAACAGCGAGCCTAACTACTATCATTAGGTTATGGCAACATCTACTCGGTTGGGGTCAGTTGGTTTTGGAATCAATCAAAACTTTACTTAAATTTCCCAACAATATTTATATCAATTTTTTTCTCTTTCAACATCATCACACATATATACACACACGGATCATGAATATCACACTCAAAATCAAAAATCAAAACTCTACCCTTACCTAAAATTTTCGGCAAATTCAAGAGAGGGAAGGGATTCAATTTTTAGCTCCTATTTTCTTAGATAAAAATCACTCAAAAGATCAAGGATCAGAGCTAGAAAGAGAGGCTTCGATTTCCTTGATGGGAAGATCATTTTGATCAAACAAAAGAGAAGAAAAAAGGGGAGGATTTCCTTGCTAGAATTCAACAATAATCAAAGAACTTACTTAGACTCAAAGGCTTGATCGATCAAAGGCTTCAATTCCACGCAACTCTACGATCTACACAAACAAAAGTCAAGCTCCATCTTTGCTCCTATGGCTGCCAATTTTAAAGAGAAAAAGAAATGGATAAAACCTAGTCTTAAATCGATCACCATGACGAGGGGATTGCGAATACCTTTTTAGATTAGTCGGTGGATGATCGAAGACTAAGTTATCTTCATCTTTGGAGCTTGAGGAAGGTTCATAAATGGAGTTTTAGTGTGTGTGTGTGTGTGTTTTGGCCGAGAGAGATGAGAGAGGGAGAGGTCGGTAGTGAGAGAGAGTTTAGGGAGAGAATTGGAGAGAAAGATGTTTAAGAAAGAGAGAGAGAGAGAGCGTGTGAGAGTGAGGATTAATGAGAGTAGGATAGGCTTTCAATTGAATTAGTTGCACCCGGTGATAAAAAACGCGATATAAATTTCGCCAGAAGAAAAAGTTATCCGGTGCAATCTATCCCTAATTTCTCATTAAACTCTCAAACGATTTAAAACTTACCACGACTCTTTCTCGACATCGGAATTCTCTCTACTCCATCTCAAACTTCACCAAATAAATCAAGGAATCCAAAAATCAAGTTTTCAAATCAAAATTCCGAGAAATGAAGAAAAAGTCAGAATTCACTATTCATATTAGGGTTCTCTAGTCCTTTACTAATTTTTCTCTCGGACAATTTCTGACGACTCTCAAACCTATCTCAGAGCTTCAAAAATCATTTATAGACTCAAAAGACACTAATTTGACAAAATTCAGAAAAGTTCGATAAATAGTGAAAACTCGAGAAAAGTTACTATTCATCCAAAAACAAAACTTCTCGGATTCTCCAAAATTCAAACTCAAACTCACACTCACATAATCATGCTCAATCAATTCATCACACAATCGATTCGGATAACCGAAATGATAAAAATCACATAAAGTTATTCAAGGGCATTTTAGTAATTTCATGAGAAAATTTCTGTTTTTCGGAAATTTTTATCACACAAGGGAACATAATTAAGGCACATAAATGCATTTAAGATGAACTTAACGACTTATGAAGGATCGGGGTATTACAACACCAGTAGCAATTTTTGTTTTGCTCAAAGTTTTTTCACTGAGTTATACAGCTCAGGTCAGTTTGCTCGACAACTGTAAAAGTCGGTTGGAGCGGCTCTACAACTGAGTTGGTCAGTTGGAGCTGGTCACACAGTTGGCAGCACAGCTAGCTCCTATGCCTGAAGGTCAGCTGTATGCACTAACTGAGGTTTTAAATAGTTTTGCGTTACGGAAGTTGGTGGAGTCTAGACTCGTTACAAAAATTGAAACCTTTGTGAAAATAGGAAAGATCAAGTTCCCAAAATAGTGCAGTTTGTAAATATGCAATTTGTATGCAATATGTTGGGTCAGTTGGTTAGATAAACTGAATGTAAAATACTTAATGTAAATGCAGAAGGTAAAGTACACAGTATTTTAACGTGGCTCAGAGATTGACCTCCTACGTCCATGACTTTCTTTTCGAGAAAGTGATCCACTAGATAAGCTTAAGCGTGCTTACCAAACGCCTCACTTGGATTACGGGTTCCAAGCAAACCTAACCATTTCAATTACAGGTTCGAACAAGACTTTACAACAATTTTTCGGGCAAGTGCACAACCTTGTCTTATATTCCGAGTTCTAAGGGATCTAGTCTTGGATTCCGGGTTTCAAGGGACTTGGTCTTTGATTACGGGCTTCGAGGGACCTAGTGACTTTGATTATAGGTTCAAAGTCGGACCTAAGGGTTAGGGGTTGGGGTTTTTTCCAACTATGAAGCCTTTAACACTAAGGGAGGTGGATGCTTCTTCTTAAGGCCACAGACTCGATCTTTCGGGAGAGAGTCTGTTGGGACACAAATTGGCAACAACCTAACTCTAGACTCGATCAAAGAAGGGGCTTTCTGAGAGGCTAGAGGGAAGAATAGGAGGAGGTATGAACACTCTACTTCTACTGGACTCCGGCCGAGGTCTTCTTGCTGAGGAGAGAGGTGGTCTGCTATTGCCGCTACTTCACCTTTTTCTTTTCTCTCAACTCTTACGCCTTATGCGTATATCTTCTATTTTCCTCAATTTGTGTCACCGAGCTTGAATGTGGAGACCTATATTTATAGAGGGAGATCTAACTAGCCGTTGGAAAGAGCCGTTTGACCTCTACTAAAAGCATTGCACCCCACTTGTTAGTCTGGAAACTTTCCCAAAATGGAAACTGCGAGCTTCGCTTTTTGCACGTTGTTGTTGTCGGCCCATTTATGGTAATTTCTCCAGCTAATTTGTGTTGCCAAGTAGATTTGAATCTGGACTGCAACTCTTGTGTCTTCAACGTTTTCAAAATCTTCTTTTCTCCGCTTTGCGCCATCTGACTTCAACACAACTTCTCTTCAAGCTGGAACTATATACCTTCAGTTGCGTGGGTCAGTTGAGGAGTCAACTGAGCTACTGTCCAACTGAGTCCGTGCTTCAGCTGAGGTTGAGGTCTCAACGGAGTTTGAGTGTCAGCTGAGTTTGGGTCTCAACTAACTTTGTGTCTCAGCTGAGGTTGGGCCTAAGCTGGGTTCTTCACGAACTTCCTTCTTCAGTTCGGCTAACTTCTTCTGCTTGAAATCTGTAAAGATAAAATCCCTATGCTCAAATAGTGAGCTTTAGCTAAGATCAGACTAAAGGTATTCATCTACTCGGTTGGGGTCAGTTGGGGTCAGTTGGGGTTTTGGAATCGTTCGAAACCTTTTACTAATTTTTCCTAACAAAGTCCTTCTGTACTTTCACTTTGAACAAGTCAATATCTTGCCTGACTCCAGTTCGTAAAGCAAGCAGTTCATCAACGAACTTCTTAATGTAGTCCAAGTCCTTGGCACAGCATCTGCCACTGAATGTTTTAATGCCAGAGTGGCATCACTTCTTACTAGTTGTTCTTCAGTTGGCACAATGATTGCTTCTGGTTGTGATGGAGATGTCCATCCACATGCTTCAATGTTTTTGAGAAGTAGTGAGGAAACGTCAGGTTCTACTTCTTCACATTGTGGATCACTTACCCTGGCAGCTGAGCGAGATTCCAAATAAGCTTGGATGAGTTCTTCTTCCTTCTGAATCAGCTCGAGCTAGGTCTTGAAGTTGAATGTATCCATTAGACATCCTTTAGTGATCTGAAGCTCATGAATATCATGAAGCTTTAGATAGTCTCCCAGAACATAACAATCTCCCAGACTCACAGAGATATACAGGTAGAGATCCACCAGTTAGGAGAGTGTTTTAGGATTATTCCTCTCTTTGGGGTGTAGAGTCAAAGCCTTCTTGTATGCTGTAATATGGACTCTATGAAAAGATTGTGTGATGGTCTTCTTTTCTACTTCAGCTTGTGTGAGGAGAGGAAAATCTTCAGCCGTGTTACAAAGTAGGAGAAAATCCAGTGAGATATGTGGCACAGTCGATGTATGAATGGACCGGTTCTCACCACCTGTTGATTCAACGGTAGGCTGGGGATCCTTGGGAGAAACATCATCAGAAATCAAGGTGATTTCTTTTTTTGGGTTCCCTTCCTTCTCAGCATTCGACTCCTTTGGTTCTTCTAAGGAGTTGAAGGGAGTATTCTCATCCTGGAAAGAGGCAATTCTTTTCTCGCTAGCTATCGCACTAACTGAGAGAGGTTACTTGTCCAGCTGATCTTCATCATCAGTTTGCATAACGTCTTCATTTTCCTTTTCAGGACTCTTAAAACCTGAGCATGAGCTGGATGAAACAACTTGCTGACAGTGAGCGACTGATGCCGTTGGCTGTTTCTCAGTTGCGATGTCATCAACAACTTCATCAGTTTCCACATGAGTTATTTCAGCTTGACCAGGTTCGGCTTGGTCATTCCTGTATTCAGTTCCTTCCGACTGAATAAGTCTTCTTCGTTTCGTCAGCAGAGGCGCAATTGTAGGATCTTCTACGTGGTCATTTGCTTCTGTAAGGACAATTTCAATATTGGCCTTCTTCTTGGAGGATTTGACCTTCTTGGATGGGGGAGCTTCTTCAGCCTCTGTCTGAGTGACAACTTTCTTTGACTTTGATCTGGTCTGAACTGCTCGACCTCTCTTGTTGGATTGTTTTGATGGAGAGTTACCCTTGTAGACCATATTTAGAACAATTTCAATTCTTTCTTTAGAATCGAAAAGATGATCTTTGATGTTGACATCTTCCTTGTCAGTGTGCTCCCAATCCACAGAAATTCTTTGTCTTTCTGCTGCATAGAGAATGATGCAGCTAGCCTTTGTACCAAACAAGATTTTGCTTGATGCAATATATTCATTTTCTCCTATTCTGATCTTGCCTGCTTCACCCAGAAGTTGTTCTCTTGCATAAAGTTTCCAGTTAAACTTTTCATTCTTGATAATTGCCTCAGTAATTCACATTTTGGGCTTTCTCACATCAGTTTTTGCACCAACCAGGACATGAATGCAGTTTGCTACTACATCATAAATCAAGTGATTCTCTGGTTTGATTAGAGATCTAGGCATGCTTGATTTGAACTTGCGTCTATCAATGGTGATACTTTGAATAACTCTTCAACTTCCTTGTCTTTGATATCAGATGTTGTTTTTCCTTCGGCTAGAAGTTGGAAAAATTGATCCAAGCAATCATCTACATCTATGAAAATCTCCTGCCTGATAAAGCTTCTATTTCCATCACTTATGGGTAGGTGAACTTTCGTCGTGAGCTTTCCTTGGTCATCTACTTGAAGATGGGAGAAGCATCTGTGACTGCACCAGGGAGAAGGAATTTTGGTTCCATTGTTACCCTTTTGAGGAGGTTGTTGTGACAGAGTTGATTGAGAGCCTTCTTCAGGTCTTCGTGTTCCTGCTGAGCAATGAAGAGAATGTTCTCAAATAGGATGACATCTCTAATGCTTGAGATAGTACTTGTTCAACCTAATTAACCTTAGTTGCACGCAATTAAACGTGGGCGTAGTAGATTAAGTAAGCTAACCCGAAAATTGTCTCTCAAGGAAAACTTAACAGGGAAATTATCGTGTTGCAAAAAGAAAAGAAAAGAAAAGAAAAGAAAAGAAAAATAAAGCAGTAAATCAATTGGGTTTGTGTTGTTTATTACTAGGCAATAAGATAAATTTAAGCATTAATTAAACCTAGACAAGAAATTAAACCTATTCTAATGAATGAATAGGAATCAATCATATTAGAATTCAATTAACATAAAGAGAAACAAAATAACTCACAAACTTGAATTAAAAGTAAACCTGAATTGCAATCGAAACCGTGGTGTTGATGTTCTTTAATACGGAATAAAATTATTAACTATCAAAGCAATAAACTTAGAACAAGCTAAAAAGTGTTTTGGATGCTAAAAAACTAGGTAAAAATCGCCCAAAAGGAGAAGAGAGGCGGAAGGGAATAAATAAACCCTATATATAGCAATTCCCGGAATTCACCCTGCCATGGGCCAAGCGGTCGCTTAGAGGGCTGAGCGATCGCTTGGCCCCCATCTCTGTCAGACAACGCACCTGACCAAGTGACCGCCTAGAGGCTGAGCGATCACTTGGCCTCTGTCTATGTCCAACAACGTGCCTCGCCAAGCGATCGCTTAGAGGCTGAGCGATCGCTTGGCCTCCGTCTTTGTTGGATAAAATGACATGCCAAGCGATCGCCTATAGGGTCAAGCGATCGCTTGGCCCTTCTTTCTGTTGTCTCTTCTCGCCTCACCAAGTGAGTGCATCTTGCTCCGAGCGATCGCTTGGGTAGACTACGCGATCAAACTCTTCTTAACTTCGACTCCTGCTCGTCTCAAATTCTTCTTCTCTCTTTCTTGATCTAAATACCTACAACTCAACGACAAACAACCAAAATCCACACAACACTTGGTCCAAGAGATTAGTACAATTTCCATAACAAAATATAATCATTTTACAATAAAACCAACGAAAATGTACTTCCTAGACTAGGCAAATCACAACCAAATGAAGGTGAAACACCCCTCCACACACAAAACCTTGCTTGTCCTCAAGCAAATCTTATTTCTAATCAAAATGAAAAAGTAATAAATTGAACTAAATAGTTCATACTCCAATAGGCTCTCAATTTCAAAACAGATTTATCATTCGTCAACCAAATATAACCATCACAAAATAATGAGTTGCCCTTCACACAAGAACTCAATCAACTCAACATTCAACTGTAAGATCTAGGTGAGAAAACTTGAACAACAAAAAATATCCCAAATTCAAGTCATTTTTTAAATTATAGATATTAAGTGAATTCCGACCGCCTAACGTGGTTTCCCATACTCATTTCTCGTATAATATATTCAACATTGAACAGATAAGAAAGAGGGGTAGAGCCCTTCAAATCACAACAATTTCAATCAAAGGCATCACATAAAGTTCTCAAGTTAAGTCGGGTTATATGGCTAATGTTCATGAGGTGTGAACATTTAAAGATCATCTAAAGTATCCTCATGTGGTTTCCCATGCTCTTGTTTTTCAGAAGAGCAGAAGCCTCCCAACTTAACAAAATATACAATTAACAGCGCATTATTCGGGATACAATTCTTAAAATAAAGATTTTCTCACCCTTCACCCACACTCAAACATCAAGCTTCAATTATCCAAGTATGAAATGCCCCACAATTGGAATGCAACAACCATATCAGTCAAATCATGACAAAATACCCCGATCAATCAAGCAAATCGAAGCATGAACTATAAACTTCAATTCTTACTTCCGCAATTCAATTGTGAAACAAAATAAATCAAGGACACACAAGCTAGACCATCAAGAAAACACCCCCCCCCCCCACGAGAAAAATGAACAATGTCCCCATTGTCACAACACAAGCAAAAGGAACAGGGAAAGGGTGATAGAAAAATGCAAACTAGAGAGAATGGACGAGATAACAGTAGTCACAACTTCAAGCATCCTACACAAAGCACGAAAACAAGCACAACCAAAGCACAAATAACAAATAATAAAACAGAACAGTAAAACAACACCACAGATCAAAAAAGAAGGAAAAAGTAAGCATCAATAGTGAAGCTCACTGTTGATTAGGTGGTGGCTGAGAAGGACCGCCAGGCGGAAAGTGCCAACTAGCAAATTGCCTCTTGAAGGCGTCCATACGCTGTGTTTGAGCTGCATTATACTGCCGCTGCTCCTCCCAAGGTTGGGCATTAAAAGTCCACTGCTGAGCCTGCTTAGTCCAATACTGAATACTAGCAGCGTGAAACTGAGAAACCCCTTGCCAATGTTGCTCAGCCAAACCCCAACGCTAATCATTGGCAATCCAACGTTGCTCATTCTCCATCCAACGTTGTTCATTGCGCTGCAAATACTCGGTTTGAGTGTGCAACTGGTCGCCGTAAGTAATAATACTTTGTTGCAGCTGGCCCAACTGAGCCCCCAAGTCAGTCCGGAAAGCAGCGAAATCATTCTGAAAACCACCGAAATCAAAAGAGGCGAACCGAGACGGTTGAGAAGAACTCGATGGTTGGAAAGGCCCAACAATCTGTGGATGGCCTTGCTCCTGTTGCCCCCCAGTCGTATCTTCATTTTGACGATCTGCATCAGGTAGAGCAACAATGCCAACAAGCTGATCAGCACGATACCATTTAACCACAGCACGTTCCTCAAAAGGAACAAAAGAATTATGATCTTGCGCAAGAAAACCATGCTTGAGCTCAGAGTAGCCCAAATACTTAACATCCACTTCATAATATGGGCGAGGAGGATAATTGCCTTGGAAAAGCTTAAATTTAAGAGCTAAGGCGGTGGCTAGCTGAGGAAAAGTAGCTGCAGCAGAGGACTTTATCTTGATGTTTTGCAAAGCAACATAAATAAATTGAGCTGGGCAAACCGGCATTGTCCGTGTTGTACAATCTAGGAGAAAAAGCTCCGCAGTGTGCACCTTACTAGAATCTTCCCGACCAATAACATTATTCACAAGAAATTTGTGTAAGATGCATAATGCCGACCGACGAATGAAACCACAAGAAATGCCCCCAGTCTTCCAATTGTCCAAACCAGTTAAATTCCTCCACGCAGTAGAAGCATCAAAATCCCGAGGCACAACCATCACTCGACCCTCCATTCTAAGCCCAAACACCTGATACATAATAGTCGGCCCAGCCCGACATTCCTTTCCCAACAGGAGAAAAGAGATACCTTGAAGGTCATCTTCAAACGTCATAGTAGCAATAAACTCAAAGCATAAAGGCATATAACAGTCCCATTCCGAATGAGCATACTTATATAATCCCAACACCTTAAGGTACTCATCTAATTCGTCCACAACACCAAATTTACCAATTTCTTCCCAATCAATGTAATGAGCAGTAGGTTGATGTTTATAAATAAAACGAGAGTAAATTTGACCTTCATCCGGTGTATAAATCGGAAAAGAGGCGCCATAGGTGGCACGAAGATCCTCTGGTTGCTCCGGCGGCTCCGAAGACTAGTCGTTGCGCTTGACCTTCTTAGCTCTACCCATTTGTCAAGGGCAAAACAACAGAACCGGGGACTTGGACGGCAGAATGGCCTAAGCGAGTGCTCAGGGAGGGAGGCGATCGCTAGACCGGGCGAGATGAACCGGGGCGAACGCATCGGAATGGAAGGCGATCGCTTGACCGACAGTGAGGCCAGAGCAAACGCGTGGATGCGAGAGGTGATCGCGTGGCCGGAGCTGTATGGCTAGAGCGCTCTCGTAGGCACCCGAGCGAACACGTAATGAGAGTGGTGATGTTTAAGTGATGAAGAGAACTGGCTGCGCAGCGCTTTAGTGAGGTGGGTGGTGGGAAACTAGGGAGTAGGAGGAACTGGTGGTGGTGGAAAGGAGGTGGGTGTTGGCGAATTAGTGAGGTGAGGAAGAGGAATTGGTGGTGGTGGAAAGGAGGTGGGTGACGGAAATATTGAAAGAAAATGAGGGTGGTAGGCAGCAGTTTAGAAAGAGAAAAAGAAGGAATGAAGATGTAGGGTTTGGTGGGGTCCAGTTATATGAAAGGGATAAAATACATGGGAGGCGATCGCTTGGAGGTAGACGAGCACTCCGTACGCGCCGCAGAAACCAGTCTCGGGAAGCCAAGCAAGCGCTTGGGAGGGAGACGATCGCCTGGTGTGCGCCTCTGAAACCCGAAAAGGAAGGCCAAGCGATTGCTTGGCGTGGAGGCGATCGCTTGGGTGTTGTCTCTGAAACAGCTCACGACAGCCAGACGATCGCTTAAAGGTGAGATGATCTCCTAGATGGTGCCACTAACAAATAGGCCCGACTACAAGCGAACGCCTAGCATTATGAGCGATCGCTTGGGTGTCTTTGACGTTTTTTTTACATCGTTTGTTGCCTCCCACGCAGCGCTTGTTTATCATCATTAGCTCGACAGACAGAAACGATCCCCTTTATCACAGGTCCACGAGCCAAATTGACTCCACTTCTTTAATGACATGTTCTCCTTCATGGTACGACTTCACTCGATGACCGTTGGCTTGGAAAGAGTCTTGAATCTGCTCATTGAGCAAACAAACAGCACCAAATGGTAGAACTTCTTCAATGAGGTACGGACCGGTCCAACGAGACTTCAACTTACCCGGAAACAATTTCAACCTTGAGTTGAACAAAAGGACTTTCATTCCGGGCTTCAACTCCTTGAATAAAATCCGACTGTCATGCAATCTCTTCACCCGGTTCTTGTAAATTTTGGCATTTTCGTACGCCTCATTACGAAGCTCATCCAGCTCAGACATTTGCAACATCCATTGCATTCCCGCAGCGTCAAGATTGAGATTTGCTTCTCTTATTGCCCAATACGCCTTGTGCTCGATTTCAACAGACAAATGGCAATTCTTCCCAAACACCAAACGATATGGACTCATTCCTAAGATACTCTTGTAAGCAGTGCGATATGCCCAAAGAGCACCATTCAACTTTGAAGACCAATCATTCCGAGATGGTTGTACTATATTTTCCAAGATCCCCTTGATCTGCTTATTACTCGTCTCGGCCTGCCCGAATGTTTGTGGATGGTAAGGAGTAGCAACCTTGTGTGTGATCCCATTTTTCTTCATAAGCTTCTCAAAAAGCTTGTTGCAAAAATGCTTCCCACCATCACTAATTATTGCTTTGGGAAATCAGAACCTACAAAGAATGTTTTCTTGTACAAACCTTAGCACGACATGAGAATCACAAGTCCTAGTGGGGATTGCCTTAACCCACTTGGACACATAATCAACAGCTAAGAGGATGTATTCGCTAAAAGATTTGGAAAACGGTCCCATGAAATCAATGCCCCAAACATCGAAAAACTCTACAACAAGAATATTATTGAGGGGCATCCCATTCCTATGACCAATTGAACCAACCCTTTGGCAACGATCACAGGAAATATAAAAAGACTGAGCATCCTTAAATAATGTAGGCCAGAATAAATTTGATTGTAGCACTTTGTGCGCCATTTTCTGACCTCCAAAATGGCCGCCACAGTGAGTGTCATGGCAAAGTTGGAGTACCTTAACTTGTTCATCATCGGGCACGTACCTACGTATCACATCGTCCTTGCCAATTTTGAAAAGATACGGATCTTCCCAAAAATGTTGCCTGTACACAGACACAAAATGCTTCCTTTCTTGGGAAGTAAGGTCAGGTCTTAACTCACCACATGCAAGGTAATTGACAATGTCAGCATACCAAGGGGCTATCCCTGCACTCAAAGCTTGTTCAAAAGGAAACGATTCTAGCAAATTATCACACATTCTAGGAGAAGGTAAATTATCAAGATGAGACAAATGGTCAGCTACAGCATTTTCACTACCTTTCCTATCACAAATTTCCAAATCAAACTCTTATAACAACAACACCCAACGAATGAGTCTAGCCTTAGCTTGAGATTTGATCAACAAATAATGCAAAGCAGCATGATCACTGTGAATGATGACCTTAGAACCTATGATGTATGCACGAAATTTATCTAATGCAAACACAACAACAAACATCTCATTCTCTGTAGTTGTGTAATTCACTTGGGTAGAGGTGAGGGTCAGACTCGCATTAATAAATGACACGAAGCATTTTATCTATACGTTGACCCAAAACAGCACCAACAACAGAATTAGACGCATCACACATTATCTTAAAAGGTTCTAACCAGATAGGACCAATAACAACAGGTGCAGTGCTCAACTTCTCCTTAAGCAAATTAAAAGCATAAAGACAAGCGTCATAAAAAACAAATGGCACATCTTGAGAAAGAAAACGACATAGAGGTTGATTGATCTTAGAAAAATCTTTAATAAAATGCCGATAAAAACTGGCATGCCCAAGAAAACTCCTAATTCCTTTGACATCGCAAGGTGGGGGCAATCTTTCAATCACATCCATCTTAGCTTTGTCGACCTCTACGCCCCCTTTTTGAAACAATATGCCCTAAGACATTACCACTACGCATCATAAAGTGACTCTTTTCCCGACTAAGAGTTAACCCACTTTCAACACACCTACCTAGGACACGTTCAATTTTACTCAAACAATCAAAGAAGGATGATCCGAAAACAGACTAATCATCCATGAAAATTTCAACAAAATCACCAATCATCTCATAAAATATAGACATCATACAACGCTGCAATGTACCTAGTGCATTGCAGAGTTTGAACGACATCCGTTTGCATGCATAGGTCCCGAATGGGCAAGTGAAAGCAGTCTTTGCTTGATCCTCGGGTGCAATGGCAATCTGATAGTATCCCGATAATCCATCGAGGAAGCAATAGAATTCATGGTCAGCCAATCTATCAAGCATCTCAATAAACGACAGAGAAAAATGATCTTTCTTAATGGCTGCATTGAGCTTCCAGTAGTCGATGCACATCCGCCATCCAGTGATTAGTCTAGAAGGCACCAGCTCATCTTTATCGTTCAAAACCACTGTGATACTCCCTTTCTTCGATACCACATGTACGGGACTAAGCCATTCACTATCAGCAATGGGAAAAATGATCCATTCTCTCAATGGTTTGAAAATCTCCTTCCGCACAACCTCCATAAGTACGACGTTTAATCTTCTTTAGTCGTCCCTCTTTGGAGTGGCTCCTTCCTCAAGATTGATCCGGTGCATACAAGTGGTAGGGCTGATCCCCCTAATGTCTGACAAACACCACCCAAAGGCTGCTTTAAACTTTTTAAGTAGCTCAACCAATGCCTCTTCTTCTTCTGCATTGAGCTCGGAGGAGATTATGACTGGTTTCCTTTTTCCTTTTTCAAGGAAAACATACTTCAAATTAGCTGGTAGCTCCTTGAGTTCCAGCTCTACCTCCTTTTCTACCTTAGGAGCCTCGACTACCACTGGCTTGTCAACAGGTAAATTATTCGGCAACAATGCTTCCATAGCTGCTTCTTCTCTGAGCCGCTCCTCTAAATCAGTTAATCCTTCATACACCTCCTGGATTTGTTTTTCCTCCACAAAACATGCCTCAGTGAGCATGTCAATGGCATCTATGTAACAGTTCTCAACACTGCTAGCTGAAGGTATTGCTTGGTGTGCATGAATGTTGTAGGAGACTGTCTCTCCCAACACTGACATCTTTATAATCCCATTCTTAACATCAATCAGAGTGTTGGTAGTAGCCATGAATGGTCGCCCCAATAGCAAAGTATGTTCTCGACCATCCTCTTGCACATCTCCAATCTCTAGCACCACAAAGTCTACAGGTACTATCAGCTTCCCAACACGTACCAAAATATCTTCTACAATCCCTCTAGGATGTCGAATGGATCGATCAGCCAACTATAAACACATCCTAGTCGGCTTCAACTCTCCCAATTCCAATTGCTTGTAGATCGAGTACAGCATCAGATTAATCCCGGCTCCTAAGTCCAACATCCCTGATGTTTCTTTTCCATTCTCCATAGAAATCTTGATCACAAAACTCCCAGGGTCCCGCTGTTTCGGAGGTAAAGTCTGGTGCATAATAGAGTTAACACTCTCAGATACCAGAATCTATTCATTCTCCTCCAATCTCCTCTTCCTATATGCCAATTCCTTGAAAAACTTAACATATGCAGGCACATTCCTAATCACTTTCAGCAATGGTAAATTCACATTTACCTTGGACAACATTTTATAAAAGTCATAGAATTGCTGGTCTTACTTCTCATTTTTCAATATGCTAGGAAAAGGCACTGGTGGTCGGTAAGGCTTTTCAGCCTTATGCGGTTGGATCTCCGATTGTTCCTTCTCGACCCTCGGCTATTTTTCCTCTGAGAGCGTGTCTCCCACTTTATTATCTATCGTCTTTTCACTTCTCAAAACAGTTACCGCTGAAGCTTGATATGATTGTTGACCTTGGCTAGGAATTTTCCCAATCTGTTGTTGCTGCTGCATTTGATTTACAGTTCCAGAAACTTGTCCCAAAGTTGTTTCAAGATGCTTGATAGTAGCGTCTTGGGCTTCTCTAGCCTGTCTGCTCTTTTGCATATATGCATTGAAGTTATCTTCAAACTGGTTTCTTTGAGCAGGTGGCGGTAGTGGGTGTTGAAATTGCGATGGCCCTTGTTGGAACTGACTCTGTTGCGATGGATTCTGCCATTGAGGGTTGAAGTTCTGTTGCTGCTGTGGGTACCACTATTGTTGTGTAGGGAACTGACTAAACTGTTGGGGAGGT
Source organism: Schizonepeta tenuifolia (assembly GCA_029490685.1). NCBI lineage: Eukaryota > Viridiplantae > Streptophyta > Magnoliopsida > Lamiales > Lamiaceae > Schizonepeta > Schizonepeta tenuifolia. Next base: position 13,236,661 of record CM055956.1, read on the forward strand.
TACTGATTGAACTGCTGTGGAGGTCGACTATTTTGAAAACTCCCCCCATATCCTTGTCCTTGGGTTTGATTCCTCCATCCAGTGTTAGACTGATTCTGCCATCCCGAGTTCTGCTGTCGCTGATTCTGATTGGATCTTTGGCCTTGGTCAAACTGCTGTCGTGGAGGATATCCCTGTGCAGCATACACTTATGCTCATCCTTCATATGTCAACTCCCCCATTCTCTAGCACTCTTCAGGATTGTGACCCAACTTCCCACAAATACCACACGGCTCAACAACCACATCTTGTCTAGTAGGTCCTTGTCGTGGTGGAGAAGCAGCAGATCTACTCATCTTTAATTCTTGCAACTCCCTCATCATACTAGCCAGTTGCTTCTTCATATCAGGACTCTCAGCTACTGCATTGGCTTGAACATGTATACGGCGAGTGGACTTCTGCTGTGAACTAGCGGCAAGTGTCTCAAAAATCGCTTGTCATTCCTCAACTGTCTTGTTTGCTATGTTCCCTCCTGCAGTGTTGTCCACCATAAATTGCGTGTTTTGCTGCAATCCATCGTAGAAGAATTGGAAAAGCATTTCTGAAGCCATCTGATGATGAGGGCACTGTTGAAGTAAGTCCCTAAACCTTTCCCATGCTTCATAAAAAGGTTCATCTTCAGCTTGTATAAAGTTCATGATCTGAGTTCGGACCTCTTGAGTTTTGTGATTGGGATAATACTTCCACATGAATTTCTCACAAACATCTTTCCAAGTACTCAATGAATTAGATGGCAGTGAGAGATACCACGATTTTGTCTTATCCTTCAGTGTGTAGGGAAAACACTTTAACTTCAATTGATCTTCACTCAATCCTTGTAAAGGAAAGGATTGAACAACAATGCAAAACTCCCTAATGAACTGCAGTGCATCCTCGTTTGCCATTCCAAAGTAGGTAGGCAACAAATTTAAGTGGTTGTGCTTCAGTTCATAATTTCTTGCACCTTCAGTTAAGACAATAGCCGAAGCAGTAGTTCCAAAAGTTGGCCGAGCAAAATCTCCCATCTTCTGTTCCATCTTGATATTACTTTTTCTTCTTGCTTATCACAAAAAAGGTTGCCCAATAAAGTTTCTTCCTCAACTTCGTTAGGCCTTGGTTTGGTTACCCCCCTTGCTTTTTCCAGAACTGCGCTCTTCCGATTGATGTTGTCAATATACGGTGCTAATGGTTGATTCAGACTTCTGCGACCTCGCATATACAACACTTACACACGGATCAAACGCACCGGAGGGAGAAAAATAACCAAACAAAAATAAAAATAAAAAGAAAATAAAATAATGCAACATAAATAATCGCCTAAAGTTTTCCCGGCAACGGTACCAAATTTGTTCAACCTAATTAACCTTAGTTGCACGTAATTAAACGTGGGCGTAGTAGATTAAGTAAGCTAACCCGAATATCGTCTCTCAAGGAAAACTTAACAGGGAAATTATCGTGTTGCAAAAAGAAAAGAAAAGAAAAATAAAGCAGTAAATCAATTGGGTTTGTGTTGTTTATTACTAGGCAATACGATAAATTTAAGCATTAATTAAACCTAGACAAGAAATTAAACCTATTCTAATGAATGATGAGGAATCAATCATAATAGAATTCAATTAACGTAATGAGAAATAAAAGAACTCACAAACTTGAATTAAAAGTAAACCTGAAATTATAATTGAATCCATGTTGTTGATGTTCTTCAATACGGAATAAAATTACTAAATATCAAAGCAATAAACTTAGAACTAGCTAAAAAGTGTTTTGGATGCTAAAAAACTAGGTAAAAATTGCCCAAAAGGAGAAGAGAGGTGGAAGGGAATAAATAAATCCTATTTATAGCAATTCCCGGGATTCACGCCGCCATGGGCCAAGCGGTCGCTTAGAGGGCTGAGCGATTGCTTGGCCCCCGTCTCTGTCCAACAACACACCTGGCCAAGCGATCACCTAGAGGCTGAATGATCGCTTGGCCTCCGTCTCTGTCGGATAAAATGCCATGCCAAGCGATCGCCTATAGGGTCAAGCGATTGCTTAGCCCTTCTTTCTGTTGTTTCTTCTCGCCTCACCAAGCGAGCGCCTCTTGCTCCGAGCGGTCGCTTAGGTCGACTACGCAATCAAACTCTTCTTAACTTCGATTCTTGCTCGTCTGAAATTCTTCTTCTCTCTTTCTTGATCTAAATACCTACAACTCAAGGACAAACAACCAAAATCCACACAATACTTGGTCCAAGAGATTAATACAATTTCCATAACAAAATATAATCATTTTATAATAAAACCAACGAAAATGTACTACCTAGACTAGGCAAATCACAACCAAATGAAGGTGAGACAGTACTGGCCATGCCCAACATGTCGGTTGAAATGGGTCGAGAGTTCATGTATATGCCATTGAAGAGGCAGATTTTTCTTTCATCAAACTTGGATGAAGAATGGAGAATTTCAGAGGAAATTTTGGGAATGGACTGTGAAAAGGGAATAAGGGTTTTGAGAATTCCTTATGTATGCGAAAGAGGGGAAGATCAATGGTGAGGAATCATTCCCGCTCAATAAGGATCTTCGGTTGAGATGTAGTGTCGTTTTGCATGATCATTGATGTGGAATCGTGGGGATGATCATGGGTTGGGCAGTGAGAATCACTCGTGCGTAAGGCGTGAAAGAGTGCTCATGTCAGCCCACTCGCAATCTCAAAAGTGTAACCCAATGAATGTGATATGCTTTTGCATTGAATTTTTCAGATGGGAAATTGATCAAAGCCTGAGAAGAACTTTTAATCATATTTCAAAACTCCTGCTTAACCAAATGCGACAGAGTTTGGATTTTTTCAGTCGCTCTGAATCCCAACTGAATTTGTATACACTCAACTGACTCAAATTTGTCTGTTCAGTTGAAGTTTAATCTTCACGTCCTCTATCGAACTGCAACATTCGGTTGACTGTCTTAGTTCCCTCTCAAGTTGAGATTACCCCTCAACTTGTGATTTCCAATCTTCAATTTTTTGAGATCAGCATGTATTTTCCCAACAATGCATACTAACCCTGCAGGATAGTCTGCTCTCAGTTCATCATGTTCATGTAGCCCACAGGACGAACTCCTTTTCCAACTCAGTTGGATTCAGGCTTGGAAGCTACTAGAGCTTCCTAGAAGACTCGAACTGATTCATTAGTTCGGATCACCTTCCCTGCATTATCTACGTAGACTGCCGACTGAAATTCCTTGGGTGCGCGTGCAGTCCAGTTGAGTGGTGGATAACCTTGTCTTTGTGGAGCTTGGTTTCGACTCGGCTGAGGTGGTCGATTCTTCTGAGGTGAGAACTGTCTGGGAATATGCCCAAACTGTCTTACTCGTTGAACATACCCGAACTGAGGATAACTAGGACTATTGAACTGATCACCATAGTTTCCATGTCCTTGATATGCTTGCTGGTAGTGATGAGGAACTAAGAATTTCTGATGGTAGAAGTGTGGATTGTCCTAGTTCGGATGCCTTTGTTGTTGATGCTGAGCTGAATAGTTTGGCCTGCGCTTGGGTTGATTATGTCTAGGCTACGAAGGTCCACTTTGTCTGTTCCCCCTTGCTCTGCGACCTCGGGGTCTTGACTTCCTTGAGGATCTCTCAGCATCCTTTAAAGTACCAACTTCATGCTCCTTGGATTCTTCAGCTAGAATCTTTTCTTTATCTTTCACAGGAATCTCGACAATTTGAGGAATGATTGGAGTCTCTTGAACTATGACTTCGACCGAGTTCAGTTGAACTTGAGGTGCCTCAATTGGCGATCCAGCTGCTTTGATGAACTGAGCTGACTGAGCTTCAGTGTCCGTCTCTGGACTGTATCCAGGACCTTCTACATACTTGGGAGGTCTTAGCTGGCTAATCATGCTCTCCAGAGTTGAGCTGGAGGCATGAAGAGATACTATCTTCTCATTTGCAAACTTCAGCTCCATTTGCAACTGAGAGATGTATTCTGCTTGAGTCCTGGTCATGTTGATCAAGTAGGTGACCTTACTGTTGGTTAACTGAGCAACTTCTTCATGGAGTCTTCGGTTTTCCTCCATGAGCTTCTCTATGTCATGATCCTTCATGATTAGCTAGTTGCTCATGATGTCAAACTCTCTTTGAAGCGCTTTGCACTGTGCCACTTATTTAGTACACAATCTGCTAAGGTGTTGGACCTTAACCCAATATCCCATGATGGCTCGATGTCGTTGTCAAATTCTTCTGTACATTGGTTAACAAAAGAAACAATATGAGAGGGATAGAAAGAAGAATTTACCTCATCAGTTGACTCTCCGGCAATGCCATGAAGCGCTGGTCTTTTTCTGCTGAGCTTGATGGCGAGTTAGTTTCTTCTCCTTTTGACTCCGTGAATACGTTGGTGTTGTTGACATCATCCTCAACAATCATGGCCTTAGTCTTCTCTTTGGCCTTTCCTCGGAGGGCTTCTTTCTCATTCATGGAGAGATCAGGACAATTGGCTTTGAAGTATCCTGGCTTCCGGCATTTAAATCATCCTTTACTTTGATTCCTTGAGAAGGGTTCAGTTGAGCTCTGCCTGCTCCTGTTGATCCTCCTATACTTCTTGATACTGGAGTTCATATCCTCGAGTTGTTTGATCATCTCGTCGACCTTCTTCTGAAGTATGGACCTGCTCGGTTGATCACTAGTTGAGGAATCATCATACCGTGAGGGTCTGGCGAACTTGGATCTGCCCGATTCAGCTCGAAGCGCCACTGGCTTGGCAGCTAAGCTCTGCTCGGTCTGTTCTGGTTTTTGAAGCTTGCTTTTCTTCAGTCGGAGGATATCATACTCATTCGCCTTGAGCATGGAGAACAACTTCTCAGTTGTCATCGAACTGAGGTCACTCCGATTTTGATGGACGACTCTGTAGACCGCCCAGTCTTCGCCTAGTGTGGAGAGAACTTTCAAGTTCATCTCACGCTGAGAGTATTTGCCCTTTCTAATACTCTCAATGTCCATAAGGACCTCTGTAAATCTCAACTCCATCTTGTCGATGGACTTCCCGGTTAGCTGAGAGAAGTTCTAGTACTTCTAACAAGCTAAGGTGAACTTGTTCTCCTTTATCTCGTCAGAGCCTTCACAGAGTGCAGCTAAGGCTTCCCACATATCTTTTGCTATGGAGCAATTGATAATCTTCGGCAGGTAGGCTTTGCCGACTGTGGAAGAGATAACACTTTTTTCTATGTCATCTAGCTGTGCGATGTCTCTTTCTTCTTTAGTGTACTGCTTTTGGGCTTTTGGTTCGACCTTCATTATCATTTCTCCTTCTCCTGGAGTAGTTGACTGGCCCAGTACTAACTGAGTCACTTGGATGAGACCATTTTCAATAGTCTCCCACATCCTGTGATGACTGGCAGTCAATGCCATCTTCAGGCGAAACTTCCACGTGGGATAATCATCCACGGAGAACTCTGGTAAGCTTCTTAGCAACGTCGGGTTCATGTTTCTTACACACCACAAGAGACAAACAAGAAAATATGCAACAGAATGCATTAAAGGTTTTCAGAAAAGATCTGTTCAATTGACCACTGAAAAATCTACTTGACTCACACCTTGTGAACCAAAGTCAGCAGTCTTTTGAACCACTTCTCTGATACCACCTGATGGTCCCGATAATGAGTATATGGTGTATGAAGGAGGGGAATACACAGTAGCAATTTTCATTGCTTTAAAAATCTTTTCACTGAGTAACTGCTCAGGTCAGTTTGCTCAACAATTGAGAAAGTCAGTTGGAGCAGCTCTACAACTGAGTTGGTCAGTTGGAGCGGATCACACAGTTGGGTGCACAACTGACTTCTTTAGGTGAGGGTCAGCTGTGTAGTCCAATCGAGGTTTTAAACAATTTAGCGTATGCGGAAGTTGGTGGAAATTAAGCTCGTCACTTAAACTAAAACCTTTGTGAAAACGGGGAAGGTCAAGTTGCCAAAGTTAGTGCAGTTTGTATGTTGGTCAATTGGTTAGCTAACTGAATATAAAATACTAAATGTAAATATAGAATGTAAAGGACACAGTATTTTAACGTGGTTCAGAGATTGACCTCCTACGTCCACGACTTTCTTTTCAGGGAAGTAATCCACTAGATAAGCTTAAACGTGCTTACCAAATGTTCCACTTGGTTTCCGGGTACCAATCAACATAACCAGTTCGATTACGGGTTCGAACAAGACCTTACAACACTTTTTCGGGCAAGTGCACAACCTGTGCTTAGATTACGGGTTCTAAGTGGACCTAGTCTTAGATTCCGGGTTCAAAGTCGGACCTAAGGTTTGGGGGTTGGGGATTTCCAACTAAGAAATCTTTTACACAAAGAGAAGTGGAGGTTTCGTCCTAAGGCTTAGTGACTCGATCTTTTGAGAGAGAGTCTACTTGGACAGCAATTTATGCAAGAACCTATATTCTAGACTCAATCAAAGAAGGGGCTTTTTGAGAGGCTCGATGGAAGAACAAGAGGAGGGATGAACACTCGACTTCGACTGGTCTTTAACTGAGGTCTTCTTGCTGGAGAGTGGGAGGTTCTGCTGCTTCTTCTGCGTTGATGATTTTCTCTCTTCTATTTTTTTGCGCACTCCTAAAACTAATTCTTCAATTGTGGAGACCTCTATTTATAGAGGAAGATCTAACTAGCCGTTGGAAAGAGCCGTTTGATCTTTGCCAAAAGTATGGCACTCCACCTACTTTTTTGGAAACTTTTCTAAAATGGTAACTGCGATCTTCGCTTTATGCACGTCGCTTTTGTCGGCCCATTTATGACTTGTGTATGGGTGATGAACTTCAACCTTCCTTCTTTGAATAACGGCGAGGGCAAACATCTTGGACCATCTCGGTTGTATCTTCAGTAGGATCGACGCTACTAAGTCAACTCATATCACCACAAAGGTTGAGAGTTGAGTATTGAGACTAAGACTAAAATCCTCAGCTTGTGAATACAATTCCATTTGAGATGTATGAAATAAACTAGCTAATCTAATAACTCTTAAGCGGACAATTGTTTCAGAATCATATCAAAACTTCATTTATAATTTTCCCAACAAATAATTTGTGGTGTGATATTATTAAAAAAGTAGAAAAAGATACTTTTTTGTGGACATTTGAAAAAAATGAATGTTTTTGTGGACCTAAGTCTTGCTAAGATTTAGGGTGACATTGAGCGAAATTTCTCCATATTTTTCCTATCAATAAAAAAATGTTGTCTCCTTCAAATTTTCTACGTATTTAATTTATCAATTAAATTTATCATTAATCTTTTTACTCAAACCAAATTGTTACCCCCACTCTCTCTCCCATTATGTTCCCTTTTTAGGTTGCATTACCAATTATGTGATACCCAAGTCCCATAACAATTTTGTAGATCAACACACTCATTGTTCATCCTCTCATTTAGATCGATGATCAAGTTTTAGATCCAATAGGAAATACAACAATGCTCTCCTCTCAATGACTCCACTGCCTCTTGTTCTTCCCACGTCCAATAGCTTGACTATATTGTCTATCCTAAAAATATTGTAAGTTTCATATATAATACATGGTCAATTGTTGTAGAATTGAACTATTTACAAAGGGAAATTAATTAGTACATCGTTTAAATAGCAAGCAAATGATGTGAATTTGCAAATAAAAACCAACTAGAGCTATACATCCAATTGTTAAATGATTCATGGGGTTATGAAATTTATGAAGTTATTCTAAGCATCCGATGGAGAAACATGAGTGATGCACTTAATCTCCTCCCCATCCTCACACTCATTGAGTTATGTACCGAGACAAGCTTGTTGAAGATCTAACCAATTTCTCATGAATGAGCGTGAAAGACTTCAACAACAAGTTGTGGTAATATGGAGGATGAGGACAAAAAGAGAAGGTCATTTGTTTTTTTAGGAAACAAGGCCTAGAGGAAATGAGAAATATGAGTTATACCGTATAAAAAATTGATATATGGGGATGTTAAAAATTAGAATATCAAGATATCAATTTAATATCTATATACTGATATACTAAACATAATGCTCATACCTAATCTACCTATATGAATACCAAACGATCCCTTAGAATTATAAAATTTAGGATAAATAGATTAAAAATAGCACGAACTTGACTCTTCTTTTAAAATTTCACATAACCTTTAAAATTTGTGTCAAAATACACTAACTTAATATACTTTTTACTTTTATACATTTCACATAATTTTTATTCCGGTGAAACCATCAATAACAAGACAACTGATTTCTTAACTTTGCAATATCTAACCAAACGACATTGAAATGTAACATTATTGTTTCTTGCCGAGGTAAATACACATATAATTTTATTAAAACAAGTCATTCGTCTCTTGAAATCGACTGCCATGTCAACAATGACTTTTGTCCAAAGAAAAAATATGTAAAGTTTCCAAAAGATGTTTTGTTGGCATGTTTTGATACATAACACCCCGGATAAGTGAAAGTTTGTACATAATTTTTAAAGATGACGTAAAATACCAAAATAAGTGAAAAATATGTATATATTGACACAATTTTTAAAAGTTTGTATTTTCAACGTATTTATCCTAAGATTTACTCCCTCCGTTCACGAAATGATGCCTCATTTGGTGTCCGGCACGAAGATTAAGAAAACTGATAAAGTTATTTTGAGTAGGGTAAAAGTTAGAAAGTAAGGGTTGTTAGAAATGAATGCCCGAGATTACAACAAAAACAATAATTTGTGTTCAAAACTGAGAACGTTAAATTATATGTTAACAACATCAAATTTAACACGCGGCGAAAATTAAATTAAACACAAACATAACTTTGTGCAGGTTGTTTAGACCTGCGAATCCACTATATTGAAACCAAGATTTACAATACAAAAATGATAAAATAACATTCGAACTTTGCAACCAACAAGACTTCAAATATCGAATGATTTAGAAGATTAAATTTTAACTTAGACTAATCTACTAACACAACATGTTCAAAACTTTACAGCCTATGAATCTGCCTAAGTATAAGAATATGAAAACAAGACTAATCTAACGAAAGACTAATCTGAATAAGACTACTTACTTTCGTGTTTTGTTCCTTCGCACTTCACCAAGTTTCACACTTGGAAGATCTCACAATCTTCACTCGTGTGATGAACTGCTTGCGATGTTACTAACACTCGGGTAGACAGAATGACAACAACTAAAACTGGAATTTTGCTAAGAATTCTTGAATCAAAAAGCGCAACGTTGGAAATGAATCATTTGCAGTATTTATAGTCCTCCTTATGTTGAACAGTTTATTTCCATCCTCTCAACAATTGGACGTCAATAACTCCTGCTATCCACTTCTTTTCAGTCGATTAACATAGGAGTGGATGGAGGCGGTTACTCGTCAGTTACAACCCATGATCTCATAGTATGTCATGTGTTGAAACTTCCTTGGACTTCACTCGGATCCAACTCCTTCATTACAACAACCGTCCTTCATCTATTTGTTTATCTACACAAAATGTGTATAGAAAAGGAAAAGAAATAATATACAATTAAATAATTAATACTCCCTGCGTCCACAATTTAACTCCCCATTTTGCTTCCGGTATGGAGATTAAGAAAAGCTGAAAAGTTATTTTGTCCCGGTTAAAAGTTGAAATGTAGGGGTAGTGGGATAATGACAAAAAAACAGTGGTATTGACAAAAAATAGTGGTACTCACCAAAAAGTAGGATTAAAGTTGTTGTGTTGATCAAAAAATAGGAATAAAGTTGTTGTGAGGTGAATCATCAATGACAAAAGATAGTAAATAAAGAAAAAGTAGGAGGGTATAATTGTACAAAAAGATAAGTATGGAATGTGGGTAAGTAGGGAAATAAATCATGGACAGAGAGAGTACGATTTTAATTGTCACTAAATATGTTAGTAACTCATGTTACCAACAGTCACATTAACATAACTTGTTAGCTTAAAATCTAACAGGGTAGTGAGATCATGATAAAAAAATAATGATAATGATAAAAAAAAAGGTGACATTAACCAAAAAGTAGGAATAAAATTGTTGGGATGATAAAAAAATAGAAATAAAGTTGATATAAAGTAGGATTATAATAACAAAAGATAGTAATTTTAATAAAATAATATGTATATATTAATAAAAATAACGAAACAAATGATCATCCGGTGAATACAAATAAGCGAAGGGCCTCTCGGCCTCTCTCCCCTCCCTCCCCATTCTCTCTCTTCCAAAATACACACAGTTCAAATCTCTTACTAGTTCAAGCTTAAGCTAAATGTGCAATGGAAGACAACCCAACCACTACATTAACCATCTCCAATCTCATCAAATCAGGCCGTCCCCTCACCGCCGCCTCATCTCTTGCTCCCAGCCGACCGATCAATCTCAGCAGGAGTTCCATCCGAAATCCCCGCAGCCGGAAACCCATCTGCCAAAACCCTAACGCGCGTACCCTTAAACCCTTGAATCACTCAGCACTTCTTATTGGAACTGTTCACCTACCCTCTTCCGACAATCGCTCTTCGCCGCTTCAGTGCAATTGCTTTCAGTTCTCCGACGAAGGTTCCACCACCACTTGCTGTGAAATTCTGGATTTTGACACGAAAATGGTCGGTCAAAAGATCCGAATTCTCGCTTGGAACTTCATTCCTTTCGAACGTGGGAATCTGGATGTGAAAGGTGGTTTTTTGGAGATTATTTCATGGGATTTCTTTCATCTTTGCAGTGAGAGTCTGTGCTCTTTGTCAGAATGTAGCTGCTTTTGCTTGAGTTTAGGTGTCTGTGATGTTGGAGATAGTTCCCGAGGTTTGATTTTCGGTGTGATAGAGTCGATAAGCCCTGTAACTATAGTTCCTTGGGCGAGTGGGGGAGGTGATTCGAAGATCGTTAATGGATTTCTTGTACACATTCTTGTTTGTCAATGCAAAGATTGTGCTTCAAAAAAACACTTGGTATCAGAACTGAGAGGTGTAAGTGAGAGAAATGTCAAAGATCATCATTTCACTCAGAGCACAATTGTATACTTCTGTGGATTGACATCGTCGTGGCAGCCTGCAGTCTCACGATTGATTGGCGATGTTGTTTTAGTGACGGGGTTAAAGAAAAAGTTGGTTTTCTTAAGGAAGGACGACTCTCAGCTTATGTATGTGACAGCAGACAGAGCATCGTTGCACGTTGCTAAGTGTTCGAAGGAACTGCGTTTAACTCAGAATACTGATATTAGAGGGGAAGGAGAGTGTGGTAGCTATACTGGGGTCATAACTGGCATTTACATGCATGGAATGATTCTTGAGTTGGATCAAGATGTGATACTATTGTTAACTGACCAGTACCTTGCTTTGCCACACTATGTCAGAATTGGTGTGCTTGTATGTTAGTTATCTCCTTTTGCAGTAGTTTACATTAAGATAATTTCTAATATTAGCCTGTGGAAGGTGGATACTGTTGCTGGCCTCAGAAGCTTACATCTACGAAATAGTCTTTCAACTTATCAAATGTATGTTTTTTTGTAGGTTACTCTGAATAAAGTTCATTTTGTGGACCCGAATTTTTGTTGGGGAAAAATGTTAATACTTGGTGCTTGCACTAGGACTAGCATGCATTTGGAGTCCTTCTCTCCACTGGAATCATGGTTGTGGCTTCTTTACGTCTATGCTATTCAAGACAATCCCTTTATGCAGTGTATTTATATTTGAGCAAAGTATTTACGTTGAGAAAATATATTGCAGGTGTCATTTGAAACAACAATCCCCAAGTCTTCTTCAGAAGTTCATCAATTCTTTGTCATATGCTCCCAGATTGTGGTACTGAAGTGCATGGATATTTCTTGTATTTTTCATTGATTCTGATCAGATTCTTTAGACTTTGATGCTGTACCTATTGCTCCAGGGCATTGCTTGTTGTCACATGTTTTCGGAAAATGTTTGCTGGGAATTTGTCTGAGAAGGAGATTGTAGGATCAAAACATGTAATAAATCTCGTTACTTTATTTCAATCTGGTTGGATTATCGCATAAACGCATTCTATTTTCCTTCTTAGAGTAAATCTAAGTTACTGTTGACAATTACAAGGTGTTCCCAGAAGGAAGGCCTGGCTCAGAAGTATGCTAGTTTGCATTTGCCATTATCAGCTTTTCAGATTCGGGTAAACCTAGAGTCGGATAGAAAAGCATTGCAAAAGTATTTTTCTCTATTTATCCTTTATTTACTTGTGAACCTCTTTATGACAGCATGGAGTCCTGCTGGAGTTCTGTAGACACGACACATGTTCCGATAGCAAGAAAGTAAATTATGGTCATTTGAGACTGGTGAGTATAGTGTGAGCTATTTTCTAATGCTGACCTACTGAGTTCTATATTTGGCTTCATTTATTTCAATCATGTTTTGATGTCTTGTTTCATAAAAACTTTAAGTGAGAATTTAATTGTATGTTTGACTTGTTTTCTTTCAGGTGCTCCCTATTGCTAATTTAGTTAGTTACTGTGAGGCTTCGTGGAAAGAAATCTTCGATTCCCAGAAGAATCATCCTGATTTTATGGGTGGGTTCAATCAGAAAAGCCCTCTATGTTGCGGTGGGAGATCTTATTTGCAACCAATCAGAAGAGTCTTGCGCTCCGAAGAAATTGGTGTTGTTGTACTGGGAACTTTGAAGGTCAGTAATGCAGTACTTTCCTTGAAATCACAACAGTCATTTGTTCAGTTTTGACTTGTCATTGTCATTAAAATAAAATGCATTTTTATTAGTTTATATGATTTCAAAATATTGTATAATCGCGACATATATCTATAAAGTCTACATTTTCCCTGCATGTCTGGCTTCCTACTTCTAGTTGTGTCAGTGATAAAATGAAAATCAATAGAAAGATATCCAATAACCCCTTTGAGTATTGCCATCAACAATCAGCTAAGTGCATTATGTTGGAATTACCTCACTTGAAGCTACAATAAAAACAGTTTGGCTTGACTGTTTTCTTTCCTGTCCAGTTTTCATCCTTTTCTGGAAGAATTCAGCTTGTTGATGCTACCGGGAGTGTTGATTTCATGCTTAGCCTTCCAAAAACATGGGACTTCAAGAGGATTTTTGAGGTGGTACTGCTAAAACTCGTTTGTATGTACATTAGTAATTTTAGGTTCATAATAACACAATAATTTCCTTTCAGAATTATGTAATGTCTCTCATCTGTTCTCAGGTGAAGGACTTTAGGCTAATAATGGAAGGCACATGCCCAGAACTGGTAGACTTAAATTCAACCATATATCAGCCTCTATCTTGCCGAAGTATCTTCAGTAATGCTTTACCATCAAGAAAGTTGAATACATCTATTTATATTTACCACTGTCCAAGTGATGAGGATTCTAGAAGTGGTTCTCTATTCTTTGATTGGAAAGGGCATTCTCAGGATTTTGACAGTGGGAAATATCATCTGCTTTGGTTAATACACAAATTTCCCATTCAGCAAAAGGTATTCTGTCATGCAAAAGATAAACTGATGATTCAAAGTTTTGGACTGGCCACTAAATTATCCTTTGTTCAGTTTCTAGGAGATCTTGCAAAGAGGCCCAACGTGTTTGCTGAGGCCATACTCTTACCTTGGGATTTGCTTGTTGCTGGGAAATACAGAGATGCAATAACGACTAGAACTTTTTCAGAGCATTGGAGGGATTTCCTCAATAACTTTGCCAGTACTAAGGAGCACTTTGCTCTTAAGAGATGTAAATATGAGCATACTTCACATCAAGTTTTCAGTTGCAGTTCCGATGATGCTGGAAATGGTTTAAAAAGCCACTGCGATGGTTTCCGCAGCTTTGACTGTGGCTCTTATACAGGAAACAGATGTTCAAATAATGGGATAGAGCTGTCATGTAAAAATACTGGTGGAGTAAAATTTCATTGGATGGGTATGTTGCATTCTGCTTGTGAACATGCTGAGGTTGTTTCTAGCTCCAAACAACCAAGGAGGAAGGTGCTGCTGGAATTTGATCCTGATTGCCTTTTCATGTACGAGGTATGTTCGGCTGGTTGTTCATGAATAGGCTATATTATAATTATTTTCTTTTTTCTTATTCATTATTTAGTTAAGCATCTTCCATAATTTGCAGCTACTCAAAATTGGTTGCTGTTACCTTGTCAAACACGAAGAGGGAGATAGGTTATGCTGTAAAGAAGAAAAGTTTCAAGTCAGTTCTGCTAAAGTGTTCATTAATTCCGGAACCTATTTTAGGAGTCTTTCATTGTCATCTATCCAGGGTCTTCAAAGTGCTGATCTGTCTGGTGGATTTCCATTTTGCAATTCGCTTGTTCGTATTGATAAGTTAACCAAAGGTTTCTCTAAATTTGAAATTCCATGTCTTATTGGCAATAACACGGGCAGTGAGAGTTATTCAGACATTAACTTATTTGTTCCCTCCAGTGCTGTAACTTTATTAGAGAATTTTATGAAGGAAACTAATGAGCCTAGGGATTCCTTCGAGAAGGAATGTAGCATCCTTTTACCTCAGGGAAACCTGATAACTTTACATGGACTTGTATTGGCTTTTCATGATTGTCACGGTGTTGATTTTCTTGCACAACCTGGATACTGCCGTGGTGAAGGTTCAAAGTTGATGTTTCTTCATGAAAGTGCTGGCGTGTGTGTCCATGTCCTTGTGGACAATCATACTGTACGTCATGTACACGTATATTGCTTAATAGCAACACACTTCCATTTTATCTTACTTAGTAATATATTCTTCAGGCTAGAATCTTTTGTGATAGAAGCAAAGAAACTTTTCCTCTTGGGTTAGGAGGAGACGCCCATGCAACATTTCACCGAGTCCTCGTACTTAGGTACGTTTTCGCAACTCATGCATATGCCATCACTTTGGTCAGAGATTCCTCTACTGCCATTTTTGGTTTCATTTTCTTCAATTATGGTTATTAAGATTTAGGACAAGAAAAACACAATTTAATCCCTTTCATGTATACTATAGCAGGACTGCAGGAGGATAATTGCTTATCTTTTCTTGGTTTCATAGTCAATTAACCTTTCCATTTTTTTTATGGTCCAGTAATTCTGAGAATGCATACAAATCCAATGCTTAGAATTCTTTCTAACAGTTTTTCCTTGTTTCATCAACATGATTGAGAAGTTGGAAGACGTTTTTCACTGGCATGTATGTTTCTTTTCCCAGTGAACTGGACAAGTATATGATGACAGCTGTCTCTTTCATCACAGTCGACCATGCAAGCTTAATGAGGGAGCATCATGGTCATGAACTCGGTGATCCCTCCAGATCTGTAAGCTCACATAATGTTGCTTCACAGGATTCTGTTTCCATAGAACTGATATCTGATGCATTACAATTATCAGAGCTTAAGCCAATGCAATTTCGCTGCAAGGTAATTTGTGACACTTGATTGTTCTAATCTATTTATTTTTATATTTCCTTCCTTTGTTTCATATATATTCAAAATGCTTTAGAGTTCTTGAATGTCAACCTTTTCTCATTCTTTATCCACTTTTTCTGGTGACACAGATTGTTGCTTTGTATATTCTTGTGCTAGAAAAAGCTGGAAGTATCCAGTCATGTGCTCAGTCTGTACAATCTGGTTTTAGGATTCCATTTGCTGGTTTTATCATAGGTACTACTTCCGTTCTTACATGGTGTTGATCAGTGGAAATATGCATATTCACTTGAGCTCAATGTAGCTCCATATATAACCTGTACCACCTGATTTGGTGGAACGTTACGTAAGTTGTGTTCTTGAGTTAGGTCTCATTTATTAAATGTAAGAAACTAAGAAAGTTGAGATTTTTTATAATTCCCAGTGTTCAGCTTTGAGAATTTTATTCTATAGAGGGTGGCGTTTCTGCTTCATTCAAGCAATCTAAGACGCTTGCTAAATTATCTTTACATTGATATGTCCTAGTTATTGAACAGTCCTCCAGTTTTCTTTAGTCTCTACCAAGAGAGTTCATATAAAACCTTATCCAGGCTGTTATTTTTCATCACCAGTTTGATTTTTTTATGTTCTCGTGTGAAGCTTTCGTAAAAGTAGGCAATTTCTCTTATTGTTCTGAGCTAATACATACGTCAATTTCTCTCTGAATGTGATGTAGATGATGGTTCGTCGTCCTGTTGTTGTTGGGCTGACTCTGAGAGTGCTGCAGCCTTCCTCGGTTTAGATTCAGAAGAGTATTCACTCAAAGATAAGTTAAAGGGACGTAAGGCTGGTAAAGGGCAGCAACACGTCTCCACTATTGGCCGCCTAAGCCAAGCATTAGAGCAGCATGGCAGAATTTTGGTTAAGAATTGTAGCTCTATGTTTGATTCTTCATGCCAAGATCTTGAATTCGGTGTTGACTCGGACAGATTACTTAGCAGTTCAGATGAGGTCGTCCTTCAGAGCTTAATTACCAAAGCTCTTCTTGGCCCATCTTGGGTAAGACGAACCATGACTGTTCTCCAGTGAAGATGAAAAGCAATATTCTTTGTTTTATTTGGAAAAACACAATTATTTCCTGAGATGCATGATGGATTGATTTTGGGTCAAAATTGTAGCTCAAATTTCTTTCATGCTGGCACATGGTTCTATCTCTTGCAATTTTCTTTTTGTTCTTTTCCTCTCTTGAAGCAGCTACTCATGCATTCATTACTTATTTAATTTCAGATGATTGATGGCAGCCTCATGGATACGAAAATCTCAACCTGGTTAAAAGAGCGTCTTGCTGAGCTCAATGTTGCCGTTCCTCCATTGCTGAATATCTGGGCGACTAGTGTTCGTCAAACTGACACCCTTGCAGAAGCCAGGAGCATCATCCAAGAACTGGTATAGTTGCATCTAAATCTTAATTTCTGATTCTTTTCTACTTGTACATAGGTTCAATGTTTCTTCAATAGTTGTATGCATAATTAGCTAGACTTGTCCGTGCATCGTATATCTTGTTTGCTGGTGGCAAAGAGCCATGACTCATACATTCTATTCGACGGCTGGGTACACTTATTAGACGGCGGAGGGAGTATGCTGTATGAAATACAAGTCACTTGTGTTGGTATTTGTAATATTCATATTCATATTCAACTCATGAAATATCTATAGAAACAAAGGCAAATAGTAGCTTTGCCACACATTTTTAATATTCTCCAAAACCATTTCTCACAAAACAGCCAAAATAACAAATTCATCTAAAATTAAACAAAAAAGGTTCCTAGCATGATATGTTTTTTATTTTTAAATTTCACAACACACGATGACTGGAACCCCATCCCATGGATAGGTGGGGAAGCGTCTTACTGACTGAGTTGTGCTTCATTGTCCCCTAGCATGCTATATGGTCAGAATTGTCATTAGTCTCCTTGTCATCATGATCATGATCATCTGGTGGTGGCAAGAAATAATCCAGAGAGAGGCCAGAGATATTGAAATCAACCTCTTGAATATTCCAAGTTTCCTCCAACTTCCACCTTCTCTTGAGGGTCTTGCCATACCTGTAAATTGAGGCAGTAGTCTTCCCACTATGCGCTATGTTGATCCCATTGACGAGCCTGTAGTCATCGATATATGACTCCAGGCTTGTCTCGTAGAAGACGCTGTCGTCTCCTACGGTGGTCTTCATCCGTATTAGTTTGGTGTCTTCAAACTGGATGAGAAGGCCTGATCTCTGGCTGAAGTATCCCCATACCGTGTGGTAGATGAGCTCCGTGTTGGGCGTGCTCTGCGCCTTGAGGATGTCCGTGCTCGTCTCCAGCTTTAGAATGAAGCAATCCTCGTCGTTGATGATCTTCTCCCCGATGCACACCGTGTTTGAGAAAAGGTTCGCCGTTGATCGAGGGTCCAACCCCTTTATATATATTATATCAACAAACAATATTCAATGTTGATAATTAAGAAGGAGGAGGGAGTATTATTTAAAGTACCTGAAAAAACCTTCGAAGAGGTCTAGCTGGACCTCTGAAGGTATTGGAATTAGAGGAAGTCTGGGACCACGTAACGTTGCCGTCGCTGCCGGCGCTAATCTTGTGGCGGGAAACCACCAATTCCAGATACCACAAATCGGGATTCATCTGCCACAACACGAACCCACCGGCCTCGGTGTTTTTCTTGGCAGTTTCGATATCTTTGACGCCGTCCGACACCGCCACCATCATCTTCACCTCTCCCACTGCGTACATGCTCTTCACCGACTCTAACGCCGCTAGCCCTCCTGCTGCTGCTACGTATTGCTGCACTATGTACTTCGCCGTGCAAGATTCCTGCATGCATGCATGTTTATTATACATCATGTCACACGTGCCATAAAATTTATGCTATAACTAGTGGAGTATTTTGTGTTGAGCAAAATAAATCACAAATCAAGACTTCACTTTTAAAACTTTGTAAATTAATGCATGAAATATGTAATTTTTGCAATTGAGACATCCATAATTTTTCGGGCGGCCGGAAAATGAAGTGGATGCCAGCGTGAATTTAAGAAAAGAACGTTGATTGATGCCAATATGGACTAAAGAATACGATACAACGTCGTCCTGTATCTAGTCTTGAGTTCAAACCTGCTCAGCGCATGCATTTTTTTTTTTTTTTTTTTTTTTAATGTGCTCAATGAAGCACAAAAAAATCAAAACAACGTCGTATCCTTCAGTTCAGGTTGACATTCCACATCATCTTAATTTCCATCCATCAAAGATCTCAATTGTAAAAATTAATAAATTCATGCATTAATTTTCAAAATTTTAGAAGGCGGTTGAAATTGTAAAAGCACCTCAATTCGTGATTCATTTTACCAGAACCTTTATTAATTTTGAAAAAGAAAAAAAGAAAGATATTTACGATGGAACCATCTTTGATCGGCTTGGTGAGAGCATCCAATTGAGCGCGGTAAGGGATGAAGGCGGCGCCGACGAGCTTGAGCAAGAGCATGAAGTGGTCGGTGTCGGAGAGTAACGGATTGGCGAGGGCGGCCCACTTATCGGCGGCGGACTGGTACTTGGCCCGCATGTGATCGCGCATGTTCCGCCACCGCACGTCGGCGTCGGTGCCGCCCATCTTGTCGAACATCTCTTCCGGGATAGGCACCTCCAGCACCGTCTCCAGCCCTCCTTCTTTGTCCAGATTCGGACACAGCGTCCTCATCATTTTTTCTAATAATATTCCTCCTCCTCCTGCTGCTGCACATGAAAATTCAAATTGAATTTATATATCTTTATTCAAGGGAAGAAGAGTTTGGGGAGGATATATGGTTTTTAATCAATTTGATCCTTGAGCCTCTCCCACTTTCCCCCTTCCCTTTTCCTTTTCTTCTTGATTTGATTTTGTATTGTTTTACTTCCCACTATTTCTTTTTTTTTTCTTTCTTAATTTTCTTGTTTTTTGATGGATATGTTTGCCAAAGGTGTTCCTTGTACGTAGGCTGTTGTAGGGCACGATTTTGGCGAAGTTCTATAGTATATCTATTAATTTGTTGTTTTTGTTTCATAATTTTATTATACTAGTACATTTTTCATGAGTTGATGATTTCAATTAAATTTATTGAGTACTATGGTTTTAAGGGTACATATCATGTATTGTCTCAACTAGGGGTGAAACTTGTCACAGGCCGGATTCTAATGTGTAAGAACGATTAGAATCTATTGGACAGTGAAGGTGTATGTTCGCACTTTTCTTTAACACGCCGCAAGTGCACGGGTGCTATTGTGTATATGGAAGCAAGGTCGTATTCCACGGAAACTGTAATAACTCAACCAGTACTACTTTCAATCATCATCCTCTATTTAGACTCCGAATTTTAATTTGTGGGTTTATAATTAAACTAATCAAGAAAACAAAGAGCAAACAAAAAGCAATCAAAAGTAATTAAAAATTCAAATATGATAAAGATATTCTAAGGCTTCGATTTCAATGGATAATTAAAGATCAACTTTTAACCAATCAATCAATTAACACTGGGACTCGACTCTTATTAGAACATCACACAAATAGTTCAAACATACTTCCGTAGCGAATAAACCGTTGATCACATGCAAGGGTTTTCGTTCCCGACAAACATCATATGCATGCAACTCCAAAAAGATCAATTAGATTAGTGTTCTCACACAAGGCTCGTCCCATTCCGGTTATTTTGCAATGAATGTCTTATATTTTAGATCAAGTACTAACTATCTTCTTCCGATCTCAAGTTAATATATCAAATCATGCAAAGTTGGTGATCAAACAACATGCAAACAAATCAAACCAAAAATATAAGAAATAAGAGAAGGTCGTAATTGATTAATTGATTAGGAATCAAAAATTAACTATCCATCTACTCTCTAACCCTAGCATATAAAAAAACTTAGCTACTCATAATTAAATCAAACACACAATCAAAAGAAAAGAAATTCATAAACATTAAAATAGAAAAACCGTAGTCGAAACAAATCTCGTCTTGAACTCTTGAACAAGTCTTCAAAACTCCAAGACAAAGCTAAAAGAAAATAAAAACTAAGAGTAGTATATATAGGTGTGGAGAGTACAAGACTGTATCCTAGTAGGAGTAGGAAATAACCAAAATAGGAGAAAATAACCAAAAATAGGATAAATCTAGAAAATTCGCGTGCTGTCCGGGTGTATACTGGGCCAACGGGCAACGTTTTTATTTTGGCCCGATCTCCTTCGTTATAACTCCGATTTTAGATCCGTTTTCGCCTACGAACTCCTATCGAACTGTACTTCCATCCTATCACGCTCAATTTACATAATATTAACTCCAATTTTCTGCAAAATCAAATAAAGTACGAACGAGCATCATATTTTACAAATTAATAATAGTTAAGCACAAAATTCATTACAAACATGTTTTCTCAATACAAATTGACATCAATTACTCTTATAAAGATGAGAAAATCCATGTTTAACAGTGTAACCATGAAACATACTCGATTCATCTAGGGAACATGCTCGGGAACAAGGGAATATAGATTGAAAGCGATAACAATTAACAACATGCTTTCAAATCTTAACTCAAATAAACGAGCATTAATAAATAATTCAAGTGTCGAAAGTAAATCATATATCTCGAATCCAGGTCAAGTAGAGTACAAGGAAAACAGGTAATAGTTTCGAGCACAAGGCTCATTGTATCGACACCAATATCAGAGAAATAGTTTTAAAAACAAATAACAAGTTTGTTTTGCAGCGGAATCTCAAACTCTGGTCCAACAATTACATGTATGAAGACATGCAATTGCAAACTTAAACAAAAGATTCAACTTATTTTATCACACTGCCGAGCATCCTCCGCCATCTTCATCCAAGCTAACCTGCAAGTCGTACTCAGTGAACACATGCCAAAATAATTCTAAACTTTGCTCAATAGAGCAATATAATTGAACTTGTCTTGCCACTAAATCACAAGTGTTAGCACAATTTAAAACAGTTTACTTGTGGATGCAAAAATCATTTTCTTTTCTTCAAACGACTGCGCAGTCAAAAATATATACATAAACAGGTATGAATCAATCTACCATAATATCTCTGTGTCGAGAAGTAGGTCTCCTTCTCAAATACCGTCACTGGCCTAACCGAAGCAAGACTCAAAGTCAACTAACATAAATCAAATAACCACACGTGTGTTCTTGTCTTACACAAGATAATAACTCAAGTAGACGATCAACCATACCATAACTCAGATAAATTGGCAAGTCAATTAATTTAAAAACTCACGTAATAATCAATACTTAATAGCATTCAATAGTTCTCGATTTAAAAAGCCCACCTGGCTGCGAGAGTTAGTCGGGTTAGCTGTTTCTTCTTCTTCTTCTTCTTCTTCTTCTTCTTCTTCTTCTTCTTCTTCTTCTTCTTCTTCTTCTTCTTCTTCTTCTTCTTCTTCTCGCTCCCGCTCGTTCCTTCAAGAATAACATCTTATAAAGGCAAGACTACTTACTCGAAAAACGTAACGAACTTTTAACGCTCGGCTAAAGGACTTCTACTTGACTCGAGTTTTTTAACTTATCTGAGCTCGACTAACTTAATCTTTCTCAGTTTCTCGATTCTACCCAAGTACTAAACCATGGACAAATATCACATCAAACATCAAACATACATCACTCATAACATAATCATCAATAAAATTCACATAATTAAAAACAGAACAGGGCAGCCTTGGCTAGCTACCAGCCGCGGCTACCTTGACCTGCTGTACCAAAAGACTAGCCTCGGCTAGACCTCAGCCTTGGCTAGGTTTACCCACTGCACAGAAATGCAGTCTTGGCTAGACCTTAGCCGGGGCTGGGCACTACTCTTAAGACTTTGAAATTTCCAACTAAACTCGATCAATGAATATTGAAAACGAGAAAATCACTTTTCACAAACATTCATGCATCACAAATACTGTCTTGGAACTTCAAATATTGACTCGACACTGCTCGACTTGAAAGATAAAAGTCATCGGATTTTAACGAAAACAGTTTCGTGTTTCATAAAATAAATAAAGAAATTCAAATATGGAATTGGATTCAAATTCCGAAGCCTTTAAATAAAATTTTCAGTTTAAGGTCTATGTCACTATTTCTTGTAAAATGTGCACGTGCTTGGAAAATTCTCAAACTTGACAGTTTAACTCAAAATAATTCTAATTGACTAATTACTCGATTAATTTTTTCTCGATTCCATTTTTAACTTATTAAAATTGCTCGTTTTTCATTTCTTGACTTATAAATTCCATTTTGATCGACTTTTTGGACTTTAGTGAAATACTTGTCCGAATTTAATAATTCGAGTCTCTATTATACTTATAAAAATTCCAATTGATCGATTTCTCGATCAATTTACTCAAACGAATTTCTTTTTCTTAAGTCCATTTTCATCGTTATTTTTGGGGTTTTTGCGTAGGAATCCAATTCCATCGATTTCAAGTTTCATTATACCTTAGTTAATTCCAATATCACTAATTCATCTTATCTTTATTACTTAGAACACTTAATAATAAAAAATTATAACTCATTTCCTTCAAAATTTTCAAGAAAAATAACAAATTAACTCATTTCTTCACCTTAATCACATCATATGTCATGCATAAATCATCATAAATCTTATCATCCTAACATCATTTACTCAAGAACGTCACAAATCATCAATCACACATATGTATACTCAAATCAACACTCTTCAATAAATTGGCAAAGATTTCATACTCTTTAATTCCTTCATTTTAACATGTATTTCTGTACTCAAATTCATCGAATTCATCATCAAAATCATGATAAGAATTTAAGCATAGAAATCCCTAAATTTGATGAAAATTTTCGGCACTTAGGGGAATAAAATGATCAAAAACTTTTAGCTTCCATTTTCATGTATCCTTACTACTCAAAATCATTAATAGCTTCATATATATATATATATATATATATATATATATATATATATCATGAACACTACAACAAAAATTTCTCTTTCTCCTCTATATTTCCATTGGTTTTTAACAAGGGAAAAGGGAAAATTCTTCTCTTTCAATCTACCACATAGAACTACATAGATTAATCCATAGAACTCATTTTTATCATCAATTTCATGCTAGAATAAATAATATAAAAATCCCTTAAAATCATCAAGAAATTCGGCACTCATGGAAATGAAACAAACAAGATTTTTCCTTCATCTTCTCATGCATATAATCACACAAGGATCATGGTTGGCGGTTTTAGTAGGGAAGAAAACCAAGTTTTAGGCTTCAATTTTCCATAAACAAACCTTTCAAAGCTTCAACTCGTAAGCCTCAAACAAGCTAGAATCGAGCTCCTCTCCTTGGCACAAAGCTGCCGAAATTTAAAGAAGAGAGAAGAGGGTGAATTCTAGTCTCAAAATGATCTCCAAGACGAGAGGATCACGAATACCTTATTGGTTTAGTCGTTGGATGATCGGAGGCTATCTTCCTTGAAGTTTTGAAGCTTGGAAACTCTACCTTCTATGGAGGTTTGTGAGTGATGGTGTGTGTGCGTGTATTGCCTAGAGAGAGATGAGAGAGGGAGTGATGTCGACAATTAAGGGAGAGGGAGAGAGAGTTTGGAGCGTCAGAGAGAGTGAGGAGAGGTGAGAGTAGGGGAGAGAAAATAGGGAGAGAGAGAGAGATATAAGAGCACATGTCAAATTTTTGTACGATAAAAATCGCCGGAAGTAAAAGTTTTCCGGTTCAAAACATCCCTATATTTCCATTAAACTCTCAAACGACTTCTAACTCACCACGACTCTTTCTCGACGTTGAAAACGTCTATACTTCGTCTCAAACCACACCAAATAAATCAAGGAATCCAAAAATCCAGTTTTCAAATTAAAATTTCGAGCACCGAATAAAAACTCGGAACTCACTATTCATATTAGGGTTTCTTGGACCTTCAACTCGACTTTTTTTCTCAGAAGATCTCTAACGACTTTCAAACATATCTCAAAGCTTCTAAAATAATTTTTAGACTCAAGAGACACTAATTAGATGAAATTCAGAAAAGTTCAATGAATTGTGAATACTCGGGAAAAGTTACTATTCATCTAAAAATGAAACTTCTTAGAATTTTCCGAAATTCAAACTCAAACTCAAACTCATATAATCATGCTCAATCAATTCATCACACATTCAATTCAGATAACTGGAACGAGAAAATCACATAAGGGCACTTAAGGGCATTTTAGTAATTTCACGAGAAAATTTATTTTATCGGAAATTTTTATCACACAAAAGCACATATTCAAGGCATATAAACTCAATCAAGATGAACTTAAAGACTTGCAAAAGATCGGGGTATTACAAAACTAGAATAATAAAAGCAATCATGAACGAGATTATGTTGATGTAGCTAAGTACAAATTTGGACGGACGAGATTATGTTGATGTAAGTACAGATATGGACGGACGGGATTACAATTATATATATTGAATTAAGGGAAGACATATAAAATGCAACCATGAAAATAACAATAACAAAAAAAGTAATGATAGTCGGACACACTGTGGCCAGCCACACGCGTGAAAAAAGGAAAGTTGACTGTAAAAATAGAAATAATCACATTTCCTCCCTAGGGTTTATGCTTCCCAATTAGGATATATTTCCATTTTCAAAACCTATATTACCATTTTTAGCGTGTGTGGTTGATCACAGTGTGTCCGAATATTATTACTCAACAAAAAATTAGCATTTGTTCTTAATTTTCGTACTCCCTCCGTTCACAAGTAAATGTCCAATTTGCTACAATACACGTGTTCGCAAGTAAATGTCCAGTTTACCTTTTCGTACAATACTACCTTCTTTACTTTACAGAAATTACTACCCTTTGCCATTTAAGACCCCACCTCACATCAACTTTATTTCTATCTTTTTATCATCCCAACAATTTTATTCTTACTTTTTGGTCAATACTACATCTTTTTTATCATTACCACTGTTTTTTTGTCATTATCTCACTACCCATACATCCTAACTTTTACCCCACTAACTTTCACTTTATCAATTTTCTTAAACTCCGCGTCCAGCACAAAGTGGACATTTACTTATGAAGGAAGGGAGTATTATATATATAATAGAAGGAGTCGGCGATGCAATATATTGGACAACATGAATGTGTGTGTGTGTGTTTTTGTCTGGCCGTATGGGAGGGGAGAGGGGATTAATCACAATATGGGGGGTTCGGTATGAGCCGGGGTCTATTGCCAAAAATAATTATGGGCAAATTAGTTACATTAAGTATGAGATTAACTAAAAAATTGAATTAGATTAAAAATAGCCGGATTTTTTTATTGGTTGAACCGTATGTGGCCGGACATAGTGTGGTCGGGCATAGTATGGTAAAATTTATAGAGTAATGATATTCGGACACACTGTGGCCAACCACACTCGTGAAAAAAAGGAAAGTTGACTGTAAAAATGAAAATAATCACATTTGTCCCCTAGGGTTTATGCTTCCCAATTAGGGTATATTTCCATTTTCAAAACCTATATTACCATTTTTAGCACGTGTGGTTGGCCACGGTGCGTCCGAATATCATTACTCAAATTTATATTACTCTTTCTAAACCTCACTTATGTTCTTTTTTTTTTTCTCAAAAAAGTTAATTGTCCATAAATACACAAAGTGTTGGCCCGAAATTGAATTCCAGTACATATGACACAAATTCTGCCGGATTAATCTAAATTCCAAATATTGGCAAAGATTTTTTTTTTTTTTTTTTTTTCATTTTTCTACTACGTCAAAAATCGAAATTTGATAATTGTTGATGTAAATCAATACATTAAAAATAAATCATAATTAAAACTCATCGCACGCGAGCAATTATCAATCCTGACCACATAAGATAACAGCAAACAATGGGACAATATCTCATCTTCCATTTCAAACTCTTCCTTTGGTGTTTGCTTTTGTAGAGGAGCAAACTTGACTCGAACCAAAATGGACTACCATGAATTTCATATTAATTGTAATAAAGAAGATTCCTTGAAACTTATGTTGCATTCTTTATTTATATCAAAAGGACCAATTTTTTGGAATATATAATTCATTTAGTATATATAAAATAGCAGACGCAGAAAATTTCATTAGAAAATTATTGTTACAGTTAAATAATACACCAATATAGTAGCCAAATTAACTTACTTAAAAAGACATTGGTAGTTCTTGAAAGAAAAAGAAAATGTAACTCAGTAAGAATTATTCTATTGCTACATTGCTCCTACTTTGAAGAGTTCTTGATAACCTCCTAGCAAGAAAGTAAGTACATACTACAACCTTATTGATCTTCTTCTTTTTGTCGATTTCAGTTGAGCCCCTTTTCATTGAAAACGACAAATACTAACATTGCCTCTTTAAATGGACCTATGAGAACATGATTTCAATTTAGGACAAATAGGAAAAAAAAAAAAAAAGAAGTTATTATTTGTTTCCCAATTTATACTTTTGAATTGGTCTTCAAATTTTATCGTCGTGCTCTAGCTAGTTTGAAGGTTTATAGCTATAATCTTGACAAGCTCAGAGATTAAAAGGTTCATTTGACCCTTGCATGTAAAGTCAAAATTAAGTAGCGATAGACAAATCTAGATTAAATACTAAATTATGGTTGGTGCCACCACAATTCATGATTTTATTTTTGATTAATATTAGATTTATTTATGATTAAATAAAGTCTAATGTCAATTAATAATATGTTAAGATTAATTAGTTATATTGAAGATTAATTATACTAAAATACCCTTTCATGATCTTTTAATTACTAAATCCTAATCAGTCACTGGGATTAGCCATACACGATTACCTAATTTCTTTTTGATCAATCTAATTATCCCATAACTCTATCCGTTCGAGGAACACATGATTCAATGTGCTATTATTAACAAAATATTGAGCTCTTTTTTGATATCTCTTCTCAAAGTTACTTTTTTCCTAAATAATTCTCACCTTATTTAGTGGTGTAGTGGTTCCGTCTGCATGAGGAGTAGTGATCTTACTTTTATATAATGTAGAGGTCTCATCTATATGGTGGTATAACGATTTATTTAATAGTGAATATACATACATACCTAGGGATGGCAGCGGGGCGAGTATGGTGCGGGGATTGCTTTCCCATCCCCATACCCGCCTCCATTGCCATTTATATCGAGACAAGTTCGAGACGGGGATTATCCGGCGGGGGACGGGTACCATCGGATACCTACCAATTTAATTATTTAACAATATTTTTTTATACAACGAGCATTTTATCCATAAATTTCATAATTAAAACTCAAATTTTTCTTCTAACAAAAATTCTATGAAGTTTCAACATGAACATCACAGCAGTAACACAAGATTCTATTTGAAAAGTTAATAAATGTAATATAAAAATATTTATTAAATTGTATGAGGTATAATCGAGGCGTGTATATATAACCCAGGACCCGACCCGAACCCGACTCGGGTATATTACTCTGTACCACATCCGATCCTGCCTCCGAAATCTCACCTCCATACCCGGCCCAGTAGAGGCGGGTATCCACGGATATACAGGTTATTGTCATCCCTATACATACCTCATTGAAATTCCCTAAAAAAAAACTGAAAGTAAGCATTAAATATTCTCACAATTAATAACAACTCGATCAGACCAAAAAGAAATTCCCATCAAGATTATCAAATTGACCCTTTCAAAGGGCACACCTGTACGCGCCTCACAAAAAATGACCTCACTCAAATTCCTCTGTAGCTTTCAGGTATAAAACCCTCTTTGCATCATCATCACTAAGATTTGGTCAGAAATATTATTCCATATATCATCCAAATTAATTAAATTAATAGCATCACCGGCCGGCCTCTCCACACACACACGTATGTGTGTGTGTGCTACATTCCTTACATACGTAACCTATGTATATATAAACAACAATTTAGGTGCAAATTAGCAGCATCAATCGATCCATCAGAAAATAACTATATTCTTGCTGAAAAAATTAAATTTAATTATGGCCAAAGCCAAAAATCCCAAACTCCATTTTTCTCTCTTCACCAATTTCCAAATCTGTCGTCCAAAAAGTGCTTCTTCAATGATCAAAACCCCATACATGCTCTCCCCTCTCAACTCCAAAACACTCGACATTTCCTTCCCCGCCCCCCCGCCCTCGACTCCATCAAAGGTCGTCCCACTACTCGACTGCAGATTACCCTCGTCATTTACTAGAGACAAAATGCATCACTCTCCTCATTCTACCGATTCTGATGATGGTTGGAGACCGCTCTCATCTTCACAAAACGACAAGAAAATACACAAGAACCTGAAACACATGTCGAAATCTAGCATCAGAAGCAGATGCAGAAGCACAACTTCATCGTCAAGAGATAACAGCAACGAGACTGAAAGCTTGTTTTCTTCTCCTCCCAGTTTGAACGCATCATCATCATCGTCCCATCATCCATTGAAGACTGTGCACGAGGAGAAACAGCCGAAATCACGAAGATTCAGACGTTACGGGTCGAAAGAATGGAGAGAAGGAGAGGGCGGGTGTGAGAAGAAGAAGAAGGAGGAGGCGATGCCATTGCCATGCATGTCGGAGAAAGTGGAGCAGAGCTTTGTAGTGGTGAAGAAGTCTGAGGATCCGTACGAGGATTTCAAGAGATCGATGTCGGAAATGATTGTGGAGAAGCAGATGTTTGAGCCTAGAGAGCTGGAGCAACTCTTGATGAGCTTCCTCTCTCTCAATTCAAGGCTGCATCATAAAGTTATCATTGAGGCCTTCACTGAGATTTTGAAGGAAGTTTTTTGTGCATCATCTTAATTGTTTCTTTTGATCATTTCTTATTATATTTGATTGACTTGTTTGTGTGTGTATAGTTATTTGTTATTGAAGATATGATGTACTCTTCTGCTGCAACAGAAACCAATATTGAATTTATTTAACATTTCAGATTAGTTATGTAGGTGAAAAATATCACTTGAGATCGATCATATATACATACTGACATCTCACCCCATGTCCCACTATCGATTACTTTAGCTACTTTATTAAAAAAGAATTGTTCAATTTCAATCTCCTGTAAGTTAGATAAATTTCATAATTATTAATTTGGATTCATTGATCCAATCAATTAGAGTTTATGATTATCTTATTATATTTATTTGACAATTTTTATTAATAATTGATTGTTAAGGTTGATTATTCTAAAACTAGGGCCTCTAAAAGTTTTAAGCTTCAATTTTTAGAACTAATTGTTCATTAGAATTCACTATATATTTTAAGGATATTAATATAGTGAAATTAATAGTGGTATTCAATTGATAGAACATATGATTGTGGGAGAATTTATATCGGAAAAATAAGTGAATGAGAGAAAAGGTATTGATGTTAAATTATGTTAGATCTAAATGAACACGTTAAACATATAAAGTTGTTGTGTTATTGAAAATCGTGGCACAGTTAGTATAACAGAAACAATAAACTGTGTAGAATAAAAAGACACACAATATAGTAACCCAGTTCAGTTTTGCAACCTACGTCTGGGGGCTTTTGCCCAAGAGAGAATCAATATCCTATTAGAAGAAATGGCTACAGAGGATCTTACACATATAGGTCGGCACCTTATGCTACCCTTTCGTTCACCCTCTTCCTAACTTCACGTGAATTCGTGGTTGATAGATCTATAATCACTCAACCTAAGCTTGAACCTCTAGATTCAACCCTTAATTGTCTTTTAAAACTGAATTTATCGAAATAAACTCACACTAATTCGTGCACTCAATTACAATACTCTCAAGAAAGTATATGCACTCAAACAATAAAACAAAACGGCTGCCTCCTCACAATATTGATGTCGAATATATGTAGGTTTGAAACCCTAGATCTCTTCGCCATCATGTATATCTTCTTAGATCTTCTTTCATTGTGAGGATAAGGCTTGGAAAACACGTCTGATATGTGCTTGATAAGTATCTTGTCCGCATCTATGATAACCATGGAAAAGATCCAGCAAAATCCGCGTAGATAAGGAAAGTCTCTGCCAGACTGTTCCAGATTCCCTTAGCATAGACTGAAGCACACATCACAGAGTTTGTTCTACGCAGTGGCTTCGACACTTCAGCTATACCTTTTGGCTACATAAACTTTGCCAACATATTTAAGTAGCATCACCTCTTCAGCAACAACGCCTCAAATCCAACAATATCCCCCTTTGGCATTATGTAGACAAAACCAATCATCAAGAAAACAATCAAACAAAAGCATCTTCATATTTTCGAATTCACCAAGTCAGTACAAGTATGAAGTATGCCAAAGCTCCCCCTCCAACTAGCAATTGGAGAAACTGTGTTGAAACTCCCCCTTAAACAATGCATGGAGTAAACTGATCACCAAATAAGCCTTCAATCATAGAGCGGATGATCTTCAACATAGCATAAAAAATAAACCATCAAATCAATAAAGCATAAATTAGGAAGCTTAAATATATGTCTATCAAAATCATCAAGGACTAGAGCGACTAACTCCTTGGCACCAACAAAATTAGTGTGTGCAAAGAAAGCCATAGACACTAACACATCAACTCCAAAATATAAAAACAGAAAACCAAGCAAATCCAGAAAAAACCAAGAAAAACCATAAAAATTACAACTTTTCTTCTACTCCCCCTTTTTGTCTGGCAGAAATGACAAAGCAGGGGGAGGAGGGTCCTCCAACCAATCTTCAAAATGACTGGGATCCCTTCGGCTTGGCAGCTCAAGCTGATGCTTGAAGATCATCTTCATCCTCCTCAGTTTAGGTATCTTTATCACCCAAGTCCTTCTTCGGATCCTTAGCATCATCATCAACTGCATCTTCATCATCACTGTCATCATCATCTCCGGGCACAGACCCTGCATCACGTAGCGCAGATCCAGATGGCACAACTTCTCCTCTAGCAAAGACTACATTGGCATCATTGAGTAATACCGCAATCTCATTCTTGCGCATACGAAGCCTCTTCATCTGGAACAATATAAACTTGTATTCACATTCTAGTTCTCGCATCATCCTTGTAGAAATAACCCGAAGATTAGGCTCACTTAGCACAGGTGCAACCACAGCAGAAGTTGGTTTTTTCCTTTCAACAATGCGGACAGAGGGAGCCTCGATGTCCTTGGGATGAATAGCTTCATTGAATAGCTTGCCATGGATGACAATGCTCTTCGGAGATCGCTCGTACTGCTCTCCAACATGCATCACTTCAGGAAACTGAGATGAGATGATTCCAAATATCAAACCAGGATAGTCTAGTGCCTTAGGCATGTCCAAATTCTCAGCATGCTTCGTGACGTGGTCAAAGACCAAACGTCCAAAATTAAAGGGCTTGAAATGCCCAATTCCATACAACACCTTTGCTGTTTCTTGGCTAACTGTGGCAGTTTCTTGGCTAACTGTGGCATCCTTCAGCAACTTGTCCAGCCTAGAACCCTCCAAGTCTTGCTCCTTCATAGGTTGCTCATACACTAGCTTCCTGTTGAACACATTATTCCAAGCCTCAGCATGTTCATCAGACTTGAACCTGAGGGCATCTTGCACAACTTTTGTTCTTTGAAAAGGATCGGTTGCGAATAGATGTCTCCTTGATGGTGTGGCAGATGATGCACCATGATGAGAAGAAGAAAAAGCACCATGATGGGATGCTTCATGCTCAAAATTTCCAGTGTCACTATGCATAGCATCTTCTGGCCCAAACTCGACATCAATGGGCTGATTTCGATTAACTCCTTTAGGCTTGGCAACAACCTTTTTCTTCTTCTTGGAAGATTCATCAATCTTCCCTTTTCCCTTATCAACACGAGTAACAACAACAACATCCTTTATCTTAGCCAATTGACCCCTTGTATGAGTAGCAGGGGTTGCAATAGGTTCGTTAATCGTCAGCGTAGCTTCTTCAATTCTGACCCTCTTCTTGGGAAGATCAGCAAGCTTTCTAAGCCTTCTCTTAGAAGGTTTCTTCTTCTCAGCTGGCACAGACTCTGTAACAGGAATATCAAGCTCGGCAACTATCTCATCGACAACTTCTTGTTCCACATCAATCACTTCATTAGCAACAGCTTCATTTTCAGTCTCTTGAAAGATTGAAATCACAGGAGGAATAGGGGCTTGTTCTCGCACAGTTTGAGAACCACCGACAGAAGATACAGGTCGTCGGAGAATAGATCGTGAAGTCGAAGACTTTGATGGAGTAGCCTTCTTCTTCAAAGCAGCAACAGGAACACATGATTGTTCCTTCTGACTTGACTCCACATCAGATTTGGAATCATCAATAACCTGTTTCACCTGAGCAGATGTTTGTTTTTCTGGTAACTCAGAAGCAGTCCTTGCCGGAGAGAAGAACTTCGAACGTGCAGGTTGCTTCTTCTTGACAGCAGATGGGGGAGCCTTCTCTTCTGAATCTGATTCAGTATCTGGGTAGTCCACGATACCCAAAGTATTCTTCTTCTTGCCAACGACACCATATAATTGAGAAAGAGGAACTTCGTCGTCACCGGAATCATCGAAGAAGTTCTAGGTGGAGCGGCTTTCGTCAAACATGAAGACTATTAATCAACAACACATGAACACAATAGAAAACTTTAAGAAAGAGAGAACTTTGAGATTAAGCAAATGATAATCGATATCTTAGTGCAGAAGAAAGATTATATCGATTACATATAAAGATATTCAAAGGCGGTGGACTTCTCTCTCTTGGAAGATAAAGATGGAAATAAATCCCAACAAAATAGGATAAGATATATTTAACCCGATTTGATAAGATCCTTATCTCCAATGTTCAAAATTTGAACGTAAACAACCGTTGATAGCTCTTGGAAGCCACAGAGTCAAGCACAGAAACTAGCCGTTGCAGGCTACAGAGATGACGTCAGCCCTTGTCTGCTGCATCGTTCATCATGACCCAACAATTGTGCCAAAACATCCTGGCACAGAAACACACA
Source organism: Schizonepeta tenuifolia (assembly GCA_029490685.1). Taxonomy (NCBI): domain Eukaryota; kingdom Viridiplantae; phylum Streptophyta; class Magnoliopsida; order Lamiales; family Lamiaceae; genus Schizonepeta; species Schizonepeta tenuifolia. Next base: position 13,270,059 of record CM055956.1, read on the forward strand.
GAGGAAAATAAGAAAAACTAAAAACCAAAAATGTACATATACACTGTGCTTATACTGAAGACCACAAGCACGAGGTCCCTCTAAGGAATTTAGAGAGAGCAAACACCCAACGAAGCTCAAAGGGACTCGAACCTCGTTGCATCTAGCGCCTTGGTGAACAAATCCGCCAACTGCTTGTCCGTAGGCATAAACTCCATGTTGAAATTTTTTCTTCAATCAGTTCCTTTATGAAGTGGTGGCGGATGTCTATGTGTTTCGACTTAGAGTGGTGAATAGGATTCTTTGAGATATCGATTGCACTCTTATTATCACAGTAAAAAGTGAATGGCTCGAATGAAACTCCATAATCTTCAAGTATTTGGCTCATCCACATGAGTTGAGTACAAGCTGATCCTGCTGCAATATATTCAGCTTGAGTTGAGGACAAAGACATGCTCACTTGCTTCTTATTGTGCCAAGATACCAAAATGGTGCCAAGGAAGAAACAAGCTCCAGATGAGTTCTTTCTATCATGTGGACTACCAAGCCAATCCGCATCATTGTAGCCTACCAAGGATGTAGTGTTGTCCTTAGTCATCCATATACCAAAATCACTTATTTTACGAACATATTTAAGGATATTCTTCACAACTAGCAAGTGACTCTTCTTTAGATCTGCCTGGTACCTGGGATAGACTCCGACATTATGGCTAATGTCTGGTCTACTGGCCATCAGGTAGAGCAAACTTCCAATCATACTTCTGTACAGAGACTGGTCTACTGAGGCACCTTCTGTGTCTTTGCTGAGCTTCATTCAGGTTGACATAGGTGTGCGACACACCTTAGCATTTTCTAGCCCAAATTTCTTCACCATGCTCCGAGCATACTTTGATTGAGTTCAAATATCCCCTCATCAGATTGCTTAATTTGAAGTCCCAGAAAATAATGTAATTCAGGAAAGAGACTCATATCAAACTTCTTTGTCATGTGACCCACGAATTCCTGGATCAGATCCTGCGACACAGAGCCAAAGATTATATCAACAACATAAATATGAACAATGATGATACCTTCAGAGTTACTCTTGTAGAAAAGAGTCTTATCACATCCCTCTTGAACATATCCCTTGGAGATGAGATACTTGGACAGCGTGTCATACCAAGCACGAGGTGCTTGCTTCAATCCATATGGCGCGTTGTTCAATTTATAGACATGATTAGGAAATTCTGGATCAACAAATCCTGGGGCTGCTCCATGTACACATCTTTTTGAAGAGTACCATTAAGAAAGACACTCTTAACATCCATTTGATACAGCTTGAAGTTCATACAACAAGCCATTCCGTGTAGAAGTCGCACAACTTCAAGACGAGTGTCATGAGCAAATGTCTCTTCATATTCAATACCCTCCTCTTGAGAGTATCCTTGAACAACCAGTCTTGACTTGTTGCGAATAATTTCCTCCATCTCATCAGTGTTGTTGCGAAAAATTCATTTTGTCCCAATGACATGAGCATCAATGGGACGAGGCACAAAATACCACACATTGCAACATATGAACTGAAGCAATTCTTCTTGCATGGAAGCACTCCAATTTTCAATCAACACAACTTCCTTGACATTCTTTGGTAGAACTTTAGAGACATAGCACATGAAAGCTATGTTTGCTACCATTCGTTTGTAGTCATTCACCACATTTCTTGTAACTCTCCCTCTAGTAACATCTCCAATAACATTTGTTAAAGGATGATTCTTGGACACCCTTCTGGATGGAGCTGGAGTAGTAGGAACAACTTCGCCCAAGGTAGAATCAGATGAGACTTTAGCTTCAACAGGATGAGAAATAGTTTCACAGGATTCAGTCTGTGCATTGGAAGAAGCTGGCATAGACTCTGGAGCAGGTATTAGCAGTTGGGCTCATCTTCAGTTTCTGCTTCCGTAGTGTCCGTAAAGACTACATTGATGGACTCCATGATAGTCTTGGTTGTCTTGACATAGACTCTAAATGCTTTGCTGTCACGAGCATATCCTATAAATATTGCTTCAAGACCTCTATTATCAAGTTTTTAAGTGTACTTTCTGTCATTCAAAACGTAAGCACACCGTCCCGAACACATGGAGGTGTTTGAGGTTAGGTTTCCTTCCCTTCCATATTTCATAGGGAGTCTGATTTGTCTTGGGGCGAAGATAGACTCGATTCACTATGTAGCACGCCGTATTTATTGTTTCTGCCCAAAACATGTTGGCTATATCATGAGCCTTGAGCATGGTCCTCATCATCTCTTGCAAAGTTCTGTTCTTCCTCTCAACATCTCCATTTTGTTGAGGTGTCTTTGGAGCTGAGAACTCATGTGCTATCCCTTTTTCAGCACAGAAGATGATAAACTCTTCACTTTGAAACTCTCCTCCATGGTCACATCTTATACTTCTTAGGGGAAGATCCTTCTCTAACTCTACATGAACGTACAATTCTTTAAAGCTTTTGAAAGCTTCAGACTTGTGTCGAAGAAATTCCACCCAAGTAAACCTTGAATAGTTATCAACACATACAAGAATAAACTCCTTCTTAGCTATACTCAGTGTAGGCATTGGACCTACCAAATCCATATGCATCAATTCAAGAATGCCAGAGGTGGTGATGCTGCGAACTTTCTTGTGTCCAACTTCAATTTGTTTCCCAAGTTAACAAGGTCCACACACAACATTGTCATCAATCTCCAACTTTGGAATTCCTCGAACCGCATCAACATTCAAAAGTTTCTTCATTCTCCTCAAACTTTCATGCCTAAGTTTCTGATGCCAGGTCTCAGTTATTCTAGCACTAACTTGCATACAGACATGTGCGGGCGTGACAAGATAGCACTTGTCATGAGATCTGTGACCAATCATAAATTCAGTTCCATTCTTCACGACTTGACACGAACTCTCGTCGAATATAACTTTGTAACCATCATCACAGATTTGACCAACACTGAGAAGATTTGCCTTAAGACCATCAACGAGATAGACATTCCTTAGAGCAGGCATTCTGGGAATATTTAGAATTCATTTTCCAATCACCGTAGCTTGATTTCCATCTCAAAACGTGACATGATCATCAAAGATGTCAACAATGTTGGTTAGGAATTTAGGGTTCCCAGTCAAGTGCTTGGAACAAGCACTATCCATGTACCATATGTTGTCAGCTCGTGCCCAAAGAGAGGTGAGGGCAACATAAGCATTGTAGTTGTTTCTAGATTGAAACATCCTCCTCTTGTCGCCGAGATAGTATCTACAGTTTGGTCTTATGTGTCAAGGAAGATCACAGTAATGACAAACTGGCCCGAAGAGCTCCTCTCTTTGTGGTGGTTGTCTCCTTCTGAACTGTTGATTCTGCTTTCTTGGCACATTCCGTACCACCTGTTTGTGAGATTGTGCCCTCTTTTGCAAATTTGTGCTAAAGTTTTTCTTTTAACCTCCATTGGTGGAAGAGTTTGATGAGAAACTGGGTTCCCATGAGGTTTCTCCTATTGTGGAACAAACTTCACCTTTGTCTCATTGTTTCTAACAGCAACCCACTGTTTCCCTTGAAAACCTAAACCTAATTTGTTGTTCGAGCTTTGTCCAGCCTTAAGAATTTTTTCAAGCTTGTCAGTTCCTTCACTATTCATCATCTTGATAAACTTATCCATCTGTTCCATCTTGTGCAGAAGCATATTGTTTTGTTCAAGCAGAGACATATTCAGAATTTTCAAATTGTCTCTTTCTCTTGTCACTTCCTCATGTTGATCATTGAGAAATAGATTGATTTTTCCAACTTCATCGCATTTAACAATCAGATACTCATATTTCTTGATCATTGACTCCTCATCCATAGTGTCTGTGTCACTTTCATCATCAATATGATTATCCTTGCTTGCAGGCATAGACTCTGATGCATGGATGGTGTTTGAATAGTAGATATGACAATGTGAGCGACCTTCTCATCAGGCTCACTTTCACTATCATCAGTCTCTTCGTCGCTATAAGTGGCAACGTAAGACTTGCCTTGCCTCCTTATTGTGTTGATACAGTCACGCTTGAAATGTCCCTATCCATGGCACTCATGGCATTGAAAACGTAACTTCGGAGTTGATTGAGCATCTTCCTTCTCCTGTTGACTTGATTTAGCTATATTTCCCTTCTTCTTATCAAGTCCCCATTGGCAAATTTCTTGAATTCCTTCTTGAAGGATTTCGTGAGTAAGGCCATTGCCTTAACAGTTGCCTGGTTCTCTTGTGGCACGGATGACTCCTCAGGATGCCAGTTGTGTGCTTGAAAGACAACTCCATTCCTTTCAGTACTTTCACTCCTCTTGCCCATCTTATAGGTTCTTAGGGATCTAATGAGCTCATTAGTTTCATAGTAGAGAGCTCTTTCGCTTCTTCAATTGCAACTACCTTGTACTCGAACCTGTTGGGGAGAGATCTTAACACCTTTCTGACAAGATATTGATCACTGAACTTTTTCCCGAGAGCCACGCTTTCATTGACGATTTTTAGAAGTTTTGCATGAAAATTGCTAATTGTCTCATGTTCCTCCATTCTCAACAACTCGAACTGGGTCGCTAGTTGTTGCACACGTTGGCCTTTCACACGATCATTTTCTTCAAAGGAAGTTTCCAGAATATCCCATCTTGTTTGGCAGTGGTGCACATGGACATAAGAGAGAATATTTCCACAGTAACAAAAGCTTGAATAGAATTCAAGGAAACTTGATTCATCCCAGATTCTTTTCGTTCAGCTTCCAACCATTCTTTTCTGTCTTTGACTTTTCCAGCATTGGGTTCTCCATTTGCTATGGTGGGACTGGATTATCTCCCACACCTCTTCATTAATGGCTCTGATGTGTGCTATTAGACGAATCTTCTAATATCCATAGTTAGATCCATCAAGAATTGGTTGTTTCATCATCGAACTGCCACTTGTTGTGGAAGTCATTGTATCTTATCACGAACGCAGCAACACGTTTAGATGTCTGTCCCAAGATCAACACCTATAAGGTCAGTGTACCGCTTTAGTACCAATTGTTAGATCTAAACGAACAATTTAAACATATAAAGTTGTTGTGTTACTGAAAATCATGTCACAATTAGTATAACAGAAACAATAAATTGTACAGAATAAAAAGACACACAATATGGTAACCCAGTTTGGTTTTGCAACCTACGTCTGGGGGGCTTTTTCCCAAGAGAGATCAATCCACTATTAGAATAAATGGCTATAGAGGATGTTACACATATAGGTCGACACATTATGCTACCCTTTCGCTCACTCTCCTCCTAACTTCACGTGAATTCATGGTTGACAGATCTATAATCACTCAACCTAAGCTTGAACCTCCAGTTCAACCCTTAACTCTCTTTTAAGACTGAATTTATCGAAATAAACTCACATTAATTCGTGCACTCAATTACAATACTCTCAAGAAAGTAAATGCACTCAAATAATAAAACAAAACGGCTGCCTCCTCACAATATTGATGTCGAATATATATAGGTTTGATACCCTAGATCTCTTCACCATCATGTGTATCCTCTTAGATCTTCTTTCCTTGTGAGGATAAGGCTTGGGGAACACGTCTGATATGTGCTTGATAAGTATCTTGTCCGCATCTATGATAATCATGGAAAAGATCCTGCAAAATCCGCTCAGATAAGGAAAGTCTCTGCCAGACTATTCCAGGTTCCCTTAGCACAGACTGAAGCACACTTCATAGAGTTTGTTCTACGCAGCGGCTTCGACACTTCAGCTGTACCTTTTGGCTACATAAACTTTGCCAACATATTTAAGTAGCATTACCTCTTGAGCAGCAACGCCTCAAATCCAACAATCTCTCTCTTTGGCATTTATGTAGACAAAACCAATCATCAAGAAAATAATAAAAAAAACATCTTCATATCTTCGAATTCACCAAGTCAGAACAAGCATGAAGTATGCCAAAGCTCCCCCTCCAACTAGCAATTGGAGAAATTGTTTTGAAACTCCCCCTTAAACAATGCATGGAGTAAACTGATCACCAAATAAGTCTTTAATCATCGAGCGGATGATCTTCCACATAGCATAAAAAATAAACCATCAAATCAATAAAGCATAAACTGAGAAACTTAAATATATATCCATAAAAATCATCAAGGAGTAGATGGATTAACTCCTTGGCACCAACAAAATAAGTCTGTGCAAAGAAAGCCATAGACACTAACATATCAACTCCTAAATATAAGAACAGAAAACCAAGAAAATCAAGAAAATCCAGAAAAACCAAGAAAAACCAATAAAATTACAACTTTTATTCTACTCCCGCTTTTTGTCTGGCAGAAATGACAAAGCAGGGGGGTCCTCCAACCAATCTTTAGAAAGACTGGGATCCCTTCGGCTTGGCAGCTCGAGCTGATGCTTGATGGTCATCTTCATCCTCCTTAGTTTGGGAATCTTCATCACCCAAGTCCTCCTCAGCATCCTCAGCATCATCATCAACACTGTCATCATCATCTCCAGGCATAGACCCTGCATCACGTGGGCGCCGATCCAAATGGCACAGCTTCTCCTCCAGCAAATACTACATTGGCATCATTGAGTAATGCCACAATCTCATTCTTGCGCATACGAAGTCTCTTCATCTGGAACAAGATAGACTTGTATTCATGTTCTAGTTCTCGCATCATCCTTGTAAAAATATCCCGAAGATTAGGCTCACTTAGCACAGGTGCAGCCACATCAGAAGTTGGCTTCTTCCTTTAACAATGCGGACAGAGGGAGCCTCGATGTCCTTGGGATGAATAGCTGTATTGAATAGCTTGTCATGGACGACAATGCTCTTCATAGATCGCTCGTACTGCTCCCCAACATGCATCACTTCAGGAAACTGAGATGAGATGATTCCAAATATCAAACCAGGATAGCCTAGTGCCTTAGGCTTGTCCAAATTCCCAGCATGCTTCGTGAAGAAGCCTAGTTAATTTACTAGCTCCATAAACTCACAACGCCACCACAATTTGACACTGTCGCAACATATATTCCCAGGTTGTGGATTTGTTTTGGAATCGCCTTGTAATACCCCGATCTTTCTGAGTCTAAATTAATCGTCCTAATTATGCTTAAATGTGCCTAAGTGCATATTAATAGCATTTATATGTGTTTATGTGCGAATTTATGAGATAAAAAAATTTTGAGAAATAAATTCTTGGTGAAATTACCAAAATCGAAACAAAGATGTAAAGAGTTATATGAGCATGAGAATGAGAAATGAAGTATGTGTGCGAATTTCGGAAAATTCAGAGAAAGTTGATTTTTAGTGAATAGTGACTGCCGACGAGAATTCACTATTCATCGATTATTTTCGAATTTCGTCAAATTAGTGTCTTTTACATCTAGAATTTATTCTAAGACCATTGGTGCATATTTGAGGATTTTCTGAGATCGTTTGAGCCGAGTTTGAATTTTATTTCAAACAGAAGTTAATTTATGAATAGTAATAATTTAATAAAGTTAACGAGTTTTTACGTTTTCTTTGTTATTCGGACTTTTAATCCGAAAATTGGGTTTTTCAAATCCTTGAGTTATTTGGTGAAAAATGAGACGAGTTAGAGTGAAATTGGATGTCGAGAAAGTGTCGTGGTGAGTTTTGAGTCGTTTGAGAGTTAATCGATTAAAGAGGGATGTTTTGTACTGAAAAATATTTTCTTCCGGGGATTTTTATCTGATAAAAATCAGATTTATTTCCTTCCTTATCAGCCGCATGGTTCTCTCCCTCTCACTTTAAATTATTCCTTACTCTCACACTTAAGAGTGTGTAATTCACTCTCTAAACAACCACCATTCTCACCACTCCCACTCTCTCTCACTCTCCTCTCTCTCTCGGCAACCTCTCTCTCTCTTTTTCCCCTCCATAGCTGCTGCAAATTCAGCTCCCAAATCATCACAATTCTTCAACCAAGCTAAGGAAGAAGGTAAGAAGAATTTAAGGGATCAAACCTCCTCTCTATCCCTTCCAATTCTAAGCAAGAAATCGAAGAAATTTCTCTTCCTTCCTTCCATCCATGGCTGCCGAAAACCAGCAGCCCTTCAAGCCTCCATTTTCTTTTGATCAAGGCAAGGAAATGAAGCTAGAGTCGTAAGGAATCGAGCCTAATCCATTGAGCAAGGAAATGCGTAAGAATTCCACCCAAAATCCTAAGAGTTCCATGTCTTTTTCTCTCATAAATCCTTGAGAATTCTGGAAATTTTTATGAGAGAATTTAGTCTTGATCTTCAAAGTTTGAATCCATGATCCTTTGTATCTTCTATACTTTGAATTATTTGAGAGAAATCCAACCCTTTAACTTAAAGAACTCTATGTCATATTCTCCATAGAGTTCGAAAATCATGAGTATAAGTAGAAGGGTTATGATTTCTATATCTTTGAGTATGAATCATGATTTTTGCATGCTTTCCATGTATCAAAACAAGAGAAGAAATTCATGATTCCTTAAATTCTTGTATGTGCCGAAATTTTTAGAGAAATTAAGGGTTTTTGCACCTTGATGTTGATTATGGTTTTGATGATGAAAGTGAGCTCTAGAATTTATTTGATGATGAAAATGAGCTCTAGAATTAATTTGATAATAATGTGTGTGATCAACTTGAGAAGCTAAATCCATATACTTGTTGATCAGGAGAATTTCGAAGGATATGAGTATAGAGTTAGGGATTTTTATTTTGATGATCTTGATGAATAGTTTGATGATGTTTATGATGAATTTGAGTATTATGAAGTATAATTATATGAACAAATTAAGAATAAGAATTCAAATGATTTATTTCTTAAAATTTTCGAGAGGTATATAAGTAAGTGAGATGTGATTTTAATCTCCTTGAGTTCTAGATGTTAATTGATTGAGGATTTGTGATATTGGGTAAATATTGAGCCTATGTTCAAGAAGAATCGAAGAGATAAAATAAATTGCTCTAAAATCTGAAAAATTCGAGAGTTTTATGCTTGAGAAATATGATTTTGATGTTCTTATGGTTTTATTGATAAATTGATGAAATAAATATGAAATTGAGAATATATTGAGCTCGATTTGAGAAGGAATCGAGGAGATGGATTTATTTGTTCCAATTCTTGAAAAAATCGAACAAAATAAGCATGAGAAATTATAAATTTAGAGTTCTTGAGTTCGAGTTGATGGTTTGATGAAAGAATATCGAGATTGAAATTATTTGAAGCAATATAGTACGTTGCATCGTTGAATTCAGATACCTATGCTAAAAACCCCAAAATTTTCGAAGGTTTATGTCACAGCCCCAACTCCCGAAGGACGGCCAAGCTGGGGTGCGACTAGGGATTGGAATAAAGAAACGGGAAAGAAAGGGAAAACTACTGAATAAACGATATTTGTAACATAAACTACTATGAATTTGACTTCATTGAATAAAAAGGGAGTCGATCTCGGAAGATCGTTCGACAAAGTTTGATCAGTGAAAGCTAGGTTTAAAGTGTAAACAACTTAAACCGAAAGGATTTACATTAATAAGAGAACCGACTTTACTTAGTGAAAGAAAGAGTAAATCACGGAGGATCACTCGACATAGCTACTCTAAAAAGGGACTAAGTTCAAAGGATGAAACTTAGTGCTAAGTTATACTTTAACTGAAACTAGTTTACAGAATTGGCAGCGGAAAAACGTAGAAAATGATAACACATATCGAATGTGAAATCGAGGCTCAATTGACTTTACTTCTTTGAAGACGACCTTTACTCAACCTCCTCCGCCTTCGTCGCTCAACCTGTACATTTAAAAACAAACATGCAGGGCTAAGTACAAAAGTACTTAGTGGGCACATTGCCGAAAATATTTTATATGTAACGCAACGGGGTTTTTCTTTAAAAGACCCGTGCTTACCAATTATTAAATCAAATCATGCATCTTTTCATAAACACTTGTATAAATACTTTTACTGCTGAACACTTAATTTCTAAATGACACACTGTGGGTTTTTAAACTCACATCCGATCGTCTGGAAAGCACCGGAGGGCTAACTCAGAAACTGTCCCTCTGGATAGCACCTGTGGGCTATCTCAGAATCTGATCGTTTAGTTGGAATTATCTGGATAGCAGCCTGAGGGCTATCTCAGAATCCAATACTTTGGTTAGCACCTGAGGGCTAACGCAGAGAGACATAATAGAATTCACATAAAGCAATTCATTAAACACTGATAGACACTTTAATACTCACTTATCAATAACACGTAATCACTTTTGAGCAACGCTCACATAATATCACTCCACAAGTAACGGCATTCAACGTAGTTTTGGTTTTAGAAAGCCCACCTCGTTCGTTTACAGAACTATAACACATGCTTCCGTCTCTGATCTTCCGTCCTGTCTTCTAACCTCGACGTCCTCCTTCTTTGAACGTAAATAATAAAACAATAATAAATTGTCGAGTCGATAAAAGAAAATGGAATTCGAAACTGAAATCGAATTAATCTTTTAAGTTCTTAAGCTTTAGGCATTTGCACGCTTAACTAGATTCTTTTAGTTAATCAAGAACGAGACTCGAACACTTCTCGTTTAGAACTAGCTCGGTTTCTTACTCGACACTAAGGTCGGTGAAAAAGGGTAGTCGATAACTCATAATGACTTAAAAGGTCGAAAGAAACTAAGTTGAGAAGAAAACAACTTAGGAAATTACAATTTGAACACACACTGCACGAAGTCAGTAAGTCTGTCTAGAACAGGGGATTGTGAAACAGGGGTCGTTCCCTGTACCAAAAGATAGCCTCGGATGTCTAGTTTACTCTCCACTTCGTGGATCTCGATTCCGATAAACGAGCTAGGAGATATGACAGTTTCCGCGGAACGTCGCAAAACTGCCGAGTGAACCCTAATGCTCGATAAAATCGACGCATGTTCTTCTAGGTTCGTTCTATGCTTAAACACTTTTAATTTCGCACAAAAACTGACCCAATACAGTGTACTCGTATCATGATACGTGATAGACCCCTTTTCATTTCTCGTTTATAAACACGGCGTTTAAAACATCGTCGTTTAACTACACAATTACTATACCAAATCAATTTCACATTTCAATACATAACCTCTCGTCTCTACTTCTCGATTATAACTACAACTTATATCATTTCATCTCGGATGCGAATATTGTCAACTACAAAGTTGTTCCTTAATCATTAATAGTCATTAATATCCAAATATTTCCTTGGTTCGATTTTTCTATCAATACTTATGCTCGTGTCTTCGTCTCTTATGAAAATTCCAACGTCATTAGAACTTGATCAAATTTTACACTATTGTTCATTATCTATCCAGAATCATTATTACGCAAATCATAACTTCATATCAATACCTAATCACGACTTATTATCGAACTTTCGTCTCTTACGTAATATTTTACGTTCTCCGTTTTCATTCAAATTTTACGACAACGATTATTATCTAACGAGCATTACTAATATGTAAATCATATTATCAACACATTATTGAGCCTAGACTTATCACCACATCTTCGTCTCTTACATTTCTCGTTTTATTTTTAGAAAAAACTCAATTTAATATATATTCGTCCTCATGCATCATATAACTCATTTCCATTAAACAAACGAGCATATCTTAACATTGACTAACCTAAATCGAGCCTTGTTCGTCTCTTAGGTTTTGGGTTTTATTTTTAGAAAAATCTAAAACAATTCATACGATCAATTAACGACATGAGAAACACTAATCTATCATCAATTCGACGAAGAAATCAAGCACAAATGGAAAGCCCCAAAACAGAAAATTTTCGGTAATAATAGGGCTTGGAGTTCTTGATTTTTCCTTCATGATTCGATCCGTAGAACTCGATTCTAAGCATCCTAGAACATGATTCGATCAAAGACAACATGCTATCTCACTCTCCAAATTTTCGAACAAAAATAAAAATGGTGGAAAAGAGATTTGTTCGGTTCAATTGATAGACGAAGTTCTCATCTTTCGTATTATAAACTCGGATTGGACTTTGATCGGTAAATGGAGGAGTTGTGGATCTTGGAAGAGCTTGGACTTGTATCTCCAATGGAGGATGATGAAGAAGAAAAGAGAGTGAATGGAGAAGGTGGGGTGGCGGTTTTGGAGTGATAAGGGAGAGAGGTGATGACTCACCTTTGGTGAGTCATAAAGTAAGTAAAATATCCTACAACAATGGTGAGTCGTTAAGTCATGTTTAGCGAGGGAATTTTATACGAAAAATCTCGATTCCGGCTCTTAAACGCCGTTTTAAAAGTCGAGAAACACTTTTCTAGTTAGTTACGGAATTGACGAAATCTAATTCGTCCGTTAGATTAGAAATATTTTACGTACTCGGAAAACCTAAATCGCTTTTCAAAATCCGAGAAAAAGTCGGGACGTCACAGTCCAAAATTCGTCCGGAAAATCATAAAAACTAATTTTCTCGGGTGAACTCGTCTCGAAGAAAAAGTGAATGTAAATTCTGATGGAATTCTATTCAGAGTTTCCGGGCGAAAAACTTAACGGATGCGAAAAACCCTAATACAGTAGTCGTTCGTCCGATTTCTGAAAATTATTTTTGGAAACGAATTTCACCGTTAGTCTTAGAATTGAAAATCGGGAGCTTAGGCGTGCAAAGCCATAATTAATATTAACTTTAAATTTTTAAGACAGAAGAATTTTTCCGGGGTATTACATTCTACCCCCCTTACGAAAAATTTTGTCCCGAAATTAGCTTCCCTCATTCGCAAAAGCTCTCACGTAGCTTCCTCTTGCCCGTGGTACTTCCAAAATACTTTACTAATTGTATCGACTTATTTCTTAACTATCACACTTTTCGATTCCGGATCGATCTTGGTCTTTCGTTATAACTTATATCTTAATTAAGAACTATGTCTTGCTGGTGAATCACACATTTAGAATCGAACACGTACTTTCTCATACGAGGTACACAAATATAATAATATTTCATAGACTTGGCAACCTGGCCATTCTATACGTCATTTCAAACTCATCTTTCCCAAGATATCCCATACTCGTAATAAGCTTCATTTAAGCTTATACTTAACGTGAATCAAATGATTCTTTTAACGGAGAAATCTTAAAGAAAACTTTATCTTTCTTTTCGAATTAAGTTCTGATCGGCGCGTAAACGTAAGACTTTCGTCTTCTTTAAACTTCTTCTTATACAAGGCTTCGAAAGGCGTAATACTTATCGTAGCCTGATAACTATCGTTATAGGCAATTCGATCAACGGCAAAATATTCTTCCATTTCGCACTTCGATCTAATACTATCGTTCTATAAACGAGGCAATATCTCGTTTCGATCCGTTCCACCACAGTTTCTTTCTTCAATCTTGATACATCTTCGTACTTCCTGGGTAAGCGGTTTATGGCATATCGTGAGTCTCACTCATGATATCGTTCTTCAATTCGTCGTCGTCCGAATACAAAATCTATCTTAAATACGATCGCATTATCTAGTGCTTTGGAATAATCGTCAGGTTATCCGTTCTTACCCTTAATCGTAGCTTCTCGATCAACTCGTCATTTCTCTGAGCACTTATGATTATCTTTCATGAGCTTGGTGTAGCTATGAGTGCTACTATTCGACTGGTTATCGTTTTTAGGTGAATCGAGCACCTCTAAATCTATCATCTCGAATTCTCGTATAAGTGCTTCTTCCTCGATAAAGAGACATCTGAACTTGGTCGAAGTATTGCGACTCGTCGTACCTGTTACCACGTTTGCTTTTTCTGAATGGTAATTGATACCATGACCATAATTTTTTTCCATCCTATGGATTATATCAAAAGTTCCATTAACACTTACCTTAAACCTACGATTTTAGAAGAAATATTTTTACGAAGTTAAAGCCCACTCACGGGGTCATATATACATATACGTCGAACGAGTACTGGTTTGCCCCTAACGAGGACTTATACAAAAATACTACTAGTCTGAATTAAGCCAACCCCTTGCCTAGTGACCCTTGCCCTTGTCCTGTGCTTCTGGCTTATTCACAAATGCCCATGCATTCTATTCTCGTTGCTGTCGTAGTTGTTGTTGCGGCTGTGGCTGAGCTTGCATAGCTCTCAAGGTTAGCAACGGTTTCGGACAATTCCTTCTCACGTGTCCCTGCTGACCACAGTTATAACAACTGTCGAAGTTCGCCATACAGTTAACAAAGTGCACAGGTAGGAACAGTGATTCTTCCTTGGTTATCGTCTGCCTGTTGTCCCTTCCACTGTCCTTGTCGGTTATTCTGATTCGGCTGCTGAAAGTCATGCTGATCTCCACCCTGGTTTCCTCCTTTCTATTTCTTTTTTCCTTTAGGGTTGTTGTTACTGTTGTTGGAATGGTCTGGAGTTGGTATCTGGGTTAGTGCTGATACGGGCGCTACAATCTCTCGTTCATCTGGCACAACTGCCTCAATTTCTAAAGCTCGTGCTAGTATGTCTGTATAGCTGAGTCCTCCATGGCTGGCTAGTGCCACTCCTAGTTCATGCCTAAGTCCCCCACGGAACTTCTTTGCCATCTTCTCGTCGGTATCTACCTTATTGGGTGCATACCTTGATAAATCACAAAAGGTTGCATCGTACTCAGTCACTGTCATCTTCCCTTATTTCAGACTGTAGAACTCCACTTCCTTCCTTGCTCTATAGGTTTTAGGAATGTACTTGTCATTAAATGCTTTCTTAAACTCCTCCCAAGTAAACTGAGCCAAATGCTCTGTCGGAATGACCTTCTGTCTAGCTTCCCACCAATTATCAGCTGGTCCGTCGAGTTGAAACGCAACACATGAGAGACGCTCCTCGTCCGTACATTTGAGAAGTTTAAAAATCTTTTCTGTAGCTCTTACCCAAAGCTCAGCATCGCTCGGGTTTCCTGATCTATTAAAGACAGGTGGATTTCTCTTAAGGAATAGATGCTCTATGTCACGATGTAGTGGTGGTGGAGGTGGAGGGTTTTCCTGACGTCCTTGATCTTCCTCTCTCTCATGATGTCTATAATCTCTTCCCGGTCCTCCAGGCCTACCGCGTCCTCTTCCTCTATCATTCGCTACTCTTGGCGGCATTGTGAAACTAAAGAAATCAAGAATTCTTGTCAATTTCGTGCCTTAAGCACTCATCCATTTAATAAGGAATTAACTTATCTTAATCATTTAGCAATTTCCTCAAGTTGCAAACAAACTCTTAACGGTTCTTAGCTTATCTTAACCATCTCAACTTATCTTTATCGTCTTAACGTACACTTAATCGTCTTAGCTTAGACTTCCTAGCTTACTTGAAGAGAAACTCTTAACGGTCCTTCAATATCAAAACAAGTCAACTCCAACGAGACTTGTTCATGTCACTTATACTTATGTGACATTCGTTTATAAAAGACTTGTCGTTCTCGTCACATAATGCTCGTATTTGTCGTATTCTTCGTTCAATTACGAAGTATGAAATAAATTCCAAAAGAAAGTGGAATAATAACTAAGGAATAACTTTTCGAACACAAGTTCTAGTCGTCGTCGGAATCGAGCGATTGTTGGAAATTAGCTAAAATTTTCGTACTCGATTCTTAATAATAAAACGGATCTCCTCTTGGAGTTATAACGGAGCGAACTCCCATCGAAAGACGACTTCATTCGTGTTACTTGTACGGAAGTAACACTTGTTTCTTCATTCTCTTTGATTCTCTTTATTCTGTCCTCTTCGTCTCGATCGTATCTTTCTCGTTTCGAAGCCAACACTTCTCAAACGTCAAATCGTTTCTTTAGTTCACTTAATACGAAATTAAATTACGTTATCATTACTTATCCTATTTCCTCAAAGGAAATTCTCATAGGCTCTTAATTATAAACCAACGTTTGACTCCACCGAGTCTTTGCTCATGTCACTTCACGCACGCGACATTCGTCTTTAAAAGTCCTTCTCGTTTCACGATCTCCTTTCGAAATTATTTGGAAACAACGCTTCTTAAAATGTCTATGTTCTCAGGGAGTCTTAGAGCAACAGTCTAAGTTCTCATATCAACAAAACATCTTAATCAATGAAATTTTAACTCACATAATTTTACATATTTCACCAAGTATAGTACTCATACTTTCACATAATTCATCCTTGGCACACTTGGTTCTCACAGAAGTATATTTAATACTTTCAATTTTCAACATAAAAACACTTTTAATACCTTTCTTTTCTTCCTTGGTTGAGTTGACGTAGCGGGAGGTTGAGTCGTTTAATACATTCATAAGTTCAGTGATACAAACTAAACTTTACTTCCTCAAAAGAAGACTCAAGTATAGAGTATATACAGATACTCTATCTTACTACTTGAAAGAAATTCATATACAGAGCAGAAACAATTGCTCAATTATTACTCTGTGGTAACACTAGAAAAATAACCCAAGGTCAGAGCAGGAACGAATGCTCTGATACCATTCTGTCACAGCCCCAACTCCCGAAAGACGGCCAAGCTGGGGTGCGACTAGGGATTGGAATAAAGAAACGGGAAAGAAAGGGAAAACTACTGAATAAACGATATTTGTAACATAAACAACTATGAATTTGACTTTATTGAATAAAAAGGGAGTCGATCTCGGAAGATCGCTCGACAAAGTTTGATCAGTGAAAGCTAGGTTTAAAGTGTAAACAACTTAAACCGAAAGGATTTACATTAATAAGAGAACCGACTTTACTTAGTGAAAGAAAGAGTAAATCACGGAGGATCACTCGACATAGCTACTCTAAAAAGGGACTAAGTTCAAAGGATGAAACTTAGTGCTAAGTTATACTTTAACTGAAACTAGTTTACAGAATTGGCAGCGGAAAAACGTAGAAAATGATAACACATATCGAATGTGAAATCGAGGTTCAATTGACTTTACTTCTTTGAAGACGACATTTACTCAACCTCCTCCGCCTTCGTCGCTCAACCTGTACATTTAAAAACAAACATGCAGGGCTAAGTACAAAAGTACTTAGTGGGCACATTGCCGAAAATATTTTATATGTAACGCAACGGGGTTTTTCTTTAAAAGGCCCGTGCTTACCAATTATTAAATCAAATCATGCATCTTTTCATAAACACTTGTGTAAATACTTTTACTGCTGAACACTTAATTTCTAAATGACACACTGTGGGTTTTTAAACTCACATCCGATCGTCTGGAAAGCACCGGAGGGCTAACTCAGAAACTGTCCCTCTGGATAGCACCTGTGGGCTATCTCAGAATCTGATCGTTTAGTTGGAATTATCTGGATAGCAGCCTGAGGGCTATCTCTGAATCCAATACTCTGGTTAGCACCTGAGGGCTAACGCAGAGAGACATAATAAAATTCACATAAAGCAATTCATTAAACACTGATAGACACTTTAATACTCACTTATCAATAACACGTAATCACTTTTGAGCAACACTCACATAATATCACTCCACAAGTAACGACATTCAACGTAGTTTTGGTTTTAGAAAGCCCACCTCGTTCGTTTACAGAACTATAACACATGCTTCCGTCTCTAATCTTCCGTCCTGTCTTCTAACCTCGACGTCCTCCTTCTTTGAACGTAAATAATAAAACAACAATAAGTTGTCGAGTCGATAAAAGAAAATGCAATTCGAAACTGAAATCGAATTAATCTTTTAAGTTCTTAAGCTTTAGGCATTTGCACGCTTAACTAGATTCTTTTAGTTAATCAAGAACGAGACTCGAACACTTCTCGTTTAGAACTAGCTCGGTTTCTTACTCAACACTGAGGTCGGTGAAAAAGGGTAGTTGATAACTCATAACGACTTAAAAGGTAGAAAGAAACTAAGTTGAGAAGAAAATAACTTAGGAAATTACAATTTGAACACACACTGCACGAAGTCAGTGAGTCTGTCCAGAACAGGGGATTGCGAAACAGGGGTCGTTCCCTATACCAAAAGATAGCCTCAGATGTCTAGTTTACTCTCCACTTTGCGGATCTCGATTTTGATAAACGAGCTAGGAGATATGATAGTTTCCGCGGAACGTCGCAAAACTGCCGAGTGAACCCTAATGCTCGATAAAATCGACGCATGTTCTTCTAGATTCGTTCTATGCTTAAACACTTTTAATTTTGCACAAAAACTGACCCAATACAGTGTACTCGTATCATGACACGTGATAGACCCCTTTTCATTTCTCGTTTATAAACACGGCGTTTAAAACATCGTTGTTTAACTACACAATTACTATACCAAATCAATTTCACATTTCAATACTTAACCACTCGTCTCTACTTCTCGATTATAACTACAACTTATATCATTTCATCTCGGATGCGAATATTGTCAACTTCAAAGTTGTTCCTTAATCATTAATAGTCATTAATATCCAAATATTTCCTTGGTTCGATTTTTCTATCAATACTTATGCTCGTGTCTTCATCTCTTATGAAAATTCCAACGTCATTAGAACTTGATCAAATTTTACACTATCGTTCATTATCTATCGAGAATCATTATTACGCAAGTCATAACCTCATATCAATACCTAATCACGACTTATTATCGAACTTTCGTCTCTTACGTAATATTTTAAGTTCTCCGTTTTCATTCAAATTTTACGACAACGATTATCATCTAACGAGCATTACTAATATGTAAATCATATTATCAACACATTATCGAGCCTCGACTTATCACCACATCTTCGTCTCTTACATTTCTCTTTTTATTTTTAGAAAAAACTCAATTTAATATATATTCGTCCTCATGCATCATATAACTCATTTCCATTAAACAAACGAGCATATCTTAACATTGACTAACCTAAATCGAGCCTTGTTCGTCTCTTAGGTTTTGGGTTTTATTTTTAGAAAAATCTAAAACAATTCATACGATCAATTAACGACATGAGAAACACTAATCTATCATCAATTCGACGAAGAAATCAAGCACAAATGGAAAGCCCCAAAACAGAAAATTTTCGGTAATAATAGGGCTTGGAGTTCTTGATTTTTCCTTCATGATTCGATCCGTAGAACTCGATTCTAAGCATCCTAGAACATGATTCGATCAAAGACAACATGCTATCTCACTCTCCAAATTTTCGAACAAAAATAAAAATGGGGAAAAAGAGATTTGTTCGGTTCAATTGATAGATAAAGTTCTCACCTTTCGTATTATAAACTCGGATTGGACTTTGATCGGTAAATGGAGGAGTTGTGGATCTTGGAAGAGCTTGGACTTGTATCTCTAATGGAGGATGATGAAGAAGAAAAGAGGGTGAATGGAGGCGGTGGGGGTGGCGGTTTTTGAGTGATAAGGGAGAGAGGTGATGACTCACCTTTGGTGAGTCATAAAGTAAGTAAAATATCCTACAACAATGGTGAGTCGTTAAGTCATGTTTGGCGAGGAAATTTTATACGAAAAATCTCGATTCCGGCTCTTATACGCCGTTTTAAAAGTCGAGAAACAGTTTTCTAGTTAGTTACGGAATTGACGAAATCTAATTCGTCCGTTAGATTAGAAATATTTTACGTACTCGGAAAACCTAAATCGCTTTTCAAAATCCGAGAAAAAGTCGGGACGTCACAGTCCAAAATTCGTCCAGAAAATCACAAAAACTAATTTTCTCGGGTGAACTCGTCTCGAAGAAAAAGTGAATGTAAATTCTGAAGGAATTCGATTCAGAGTTTCCGGGCGAAAAACTTAACGTACGCAAAAAACCCTAATACAGTAGTCGCTCGTCCGATTTCTGATAATTATTTTTGGAAACGGATTTCACCGTTAGTCTTTAGAATTGAAAATCGGGAGCTTAGGCGTGTAAAGCCATAATTAATATTAACTTTAAATTTTTAAGACAGAAGAAATTTTCCGGGGTATTACAGTTTATGCCTTATAATTTGGGATTTTTTATGTTTGAGCTTAAATGATGGAATTGATGATGGATTTCATCAATTAAATTTTTTCTAAGTATGATAGGACTTGAAATTGATGAAAAATATCAAGTATAATTTTTTTTATTGCGTGCAGTAAATTAAGAAGGAAATCTGGAATTTTTTTTGAAGAGATATGAAGTAAATGATGATTCCAAGATGAAATTGAGATTAAAACAATCATAATAGCCTTTTGAATTTCTGAATTCAGAGTTCGTATGAAAAAGTTATGCCAAAACGAAGTTTTTTGCATTAATAAGTCGATTTTCTAAAATTGTAATAAAGTTAAGTGAGATTATGAGTTTAATGAGCTTAAATAATTAAATTGAGCATGTTGAAACTTGAATCGAGTAAAAAGAACCCTTATGCTTGGAATGAGGTGAAAATAGAAGCTTTTGATAATTTAGAGTTAGAGTTCTCTCAATTCGTTTATCAGAAGTTTAAATTAAATAAGTAATTATTCAATTAAATTTATTCTAAGCCAATCGTGAGAGTTTGAAGATTTTTGGAGAATGTACACGTTTTTCAAGAAAATAGTGACATGCTTTATTCTGTGAAATTTTGCATGAGGTCTCGGATTTCAAATCTGATTCTATATTTGGATTTGTTGAATTTTTATAAGAAAAATGAAACTGTTTTCGTTCAAAATTGAGAACTTTCATTTCTAAGTTAAAAGTCAAGCAGTATTAAGTCAGCATGAGACAATGTTTTGAATTTTGAATGAGTTTCTGAGTTGAAATTGAGCTCGTATGAATATATGTGAATTTCTGAAATTTTTTCTAGAATATTTAAAGAAAATTTAGAAAAATTTTCTTTTTTCCTCTATTTATTGAAGTCAGTCGTTTACCTATTTGTGAATGCCTGATTTGAGATGTGACGACTTGAATGTGAATGAATTGTGTTTAAAGTGATCGAGATTTAATCTCGTAATTTTCTGAAGTCGTTTGATGTGTGAAATCGAGAACTTTCGAGTTATGGAATGAATAGTATATTTCTCGATTTTTGATTAATTGATTAAATTATTAATTTATCTAAAATACCAAGTACGTTGAGTATGAATCTTCGAGTTTGAAGAAAGTCTGTTGGTATAGTACTAGAGTAGAGTTAAGAGTCGAAAAATTTGATTAGTCAAGCCGATAAAAGTTAGATATCCTTAGTTGATTTGAAATCCAAGTAATCGAGTTTATGTTCCATTTTCAATCGAGAAAGTAGAACTCGTCCTTATGAGAATGTTATCTTTGAAGGAACGAGTGAAGTTCAATAGTAAGAAACAAGTGAAGTCCAGAATTAAGGAGCGAGAAGAAAAGAGATGTTCCGAGCAAGCCTACGGATGACAGGAGGGCTTTCTAAACAAAACAAATCGATGAATGCGATATCATGATTATCGTATTATGTGAGTTTTTAAATTAATTGACTTGCCAATGCTTGAGTTTTTATGTAATCAAGGAAGCTCGAGATCCAGGAACTCGACGAGATCAGACTCCAAGCCTATGACGATGCCGGTCTATACAAGGAAAAGATGAAGAAGACCAACGACCTCTTGATTAAAGAAAAAAAGTTCCACTTTGGGCAACAAGTGCTGCTCTATTAAACTCGGTTCAGGCTATCTTCAGGGAAGCTCTAGACCAAGTGGGCAGGACCTTATGAAGTACAAGCTCAATTCCCAAATGGAGTTATTGAGATCAAGGATCCCAAGAACGGGAAAATTTTTAAAGTTAATGGCCAGCGCTTGAAGGCCTATCTTGGACAAGAACAGTTTGTTGAGGGGGAACCGTCTGGGTTTCCTGTCGAGGAGGACCTCTGACTTCTAAAGAGGGGGGTGTCGTGCCCAAGACCTTAAACGGGGCGCTATCCGGGAGGCAACCTGGTTAGTTTTTAATTTTTTCATTATTTCTTTTCTTTTATTCTTTATTTTCGTAAAAATATGAAAATCTAAAAAAAATCATAAAATTATGAAAAATCCAAAAAAATTAGTGTAGTTTAGTTAGTTTATGTTTTAAGTATTTTATTTTAAAGCATTTTATGTTCAAGTCTAACCATAAGGGGAAGTTTGTTTCCAGAGTGTATTTGTATTTTTAAGTGTGCAGGAGATGTTGAGCAAGATACAAGTTGTAGATTAGGACCCACTCTAAGGGAAGGAGCTGTGGGAGTGGAGCAAGGATTTTGGGCAAGAGCTAAGTTGTTGGTCAACAACGGTTGAGGCGGTTACTATACCCCTAAAACTACGCGCCCTTTAAAACTACCCTACCACGTCTAACCCCCACTACCCGATTTCAAATTCAAGTCTGCAACCTCTCATCTTCTCTCTTCTCTCTCTCCATCAAAACTCCTAAATTTCCTACAATGGTGTCTACTCGTCCCAAAAACAAACTCAACAAGATCCCTGCCAGAACCAGCATAGACCTCACCACCGAACACCCCATGACCACCACCACAAAGCCCAAAATCACCACCAAGAGGAAACTACCCGTGGAACCCGCCAACCCTTCTGCCGACCAACACCCAGAAATCACAATCGGAACCACCGTACCCAAAAGCCCGCCGGTCGACGCCATACTTCTGATGAGCGATGAAAACCCTAGCCTGATGGAAGAGGCGGAGAAGCAGCAGGAGGAGGAGACACAATCGAAGTAGGTTTTCGAGCAAGAGGAGTTAGAGGAAGAAGCAGAAGAGGAGGAACACGACGGCGAGGATGAAGAAGAAGAGAAAGGTGATGAGGGAGAAGGCGACAATGATGATGTGAACGAAGCTATCGATGCAGTGGCGGCGAAACTGGCAGCTAAGGCGTTGGTGGAGGCGAAGACCAAGGCCAAGAAAAGCCCGGTGAAGAAGAAGGAAGCCAAGGCGGCTAAGAAACGCCCTCACGGTGGCGAGGGGACGCCGGCGAAGAAGCACAAGTCTGCTGCTTCGGACGCCGGGTCTTTTCAGTCGTCGATTTCAAAGGGGACGGCTACCAGCGAACAAGAAGAAGAAGGGGACGATGTTGAGGAGGAAGGGGATGATGAGCAGTCTACCCCAACAAATGGAAAGAGCAGGAAGAAGAGGAGGGGTCCTACAGTGATGATGTGTAGGAAGCCCAGATAGTGGAAGGTGACTGCGCTCAGGGTTCTCGACTTCAAACTCTACGAGAACCTGGGTGTTGCCCAGGAAGTTAGGAAGCTATTTGAAGGGATAGGCTGGAGCAAGTTTTTGGAGTGGCCTGTGGAGGTCTATGAGGAGCAGGTTAAGGAGGTGTACAGCACGGCAACAATAACAAGTGATCCAGAGAATGGGGTGAGCATGATCTCCTTCTCGCTGTCGGGCGAGAAGTATGACTTTCAAGTTAGTGCCCTTAATCAGATTCTGGGAATGGTGAGTTTGAGAGACTTGGCCAAGAAGGAGTTCATGGAGGCCAAGACTAAGGTGCCACCCCCAGGAGATGTGGCTTACGAGGAGCAGTGGAAGGAGATCGGGAATGGAACGCCGTACTATGGGGCCAACAACAAGGGAACCGAGCTGAAGAGTCACGCCCTTAGGCTTTGCCATCGCATCCTTGCCTACAACTTGTATGGCAAGAGCGATAGTGGCAATAGCTTGAGCAACAAGGAGCGGTATTTACTTTGGTGTATGCACACCAAGACCAGGGTCAACTTTGCGGCGTTTCTTGGTGAGCAGCTCAAGACGGTTCTAACGAAGCAATCTCTGGGATGCACTTGTGGCCATGTTGTGACAGCCTTTGCGCATGGAGTCGGGGTCTACGGTGAGCTGAAAGGGAAGCCGGTGATGGTGGTCAGCAAGCTGGGAGAAGCTGCCTTGAAGAAGATGAACGACATTGAGATAAGGAATGGCAGGTACATGTTTGTTGAACACGACAAACCAAAATCCACCAGGCTACCACCCTTGGGCAAGAAGGAGGAGGCAAGCACCAGCGCAGCGGTGCTGCCCAACACCGAGATCGAGATCAGACTGGCCAATATGGAGAGGTTGATGACCGAGATCAGGGATGCCCAACTGGCATTCTTTGCACACCAAGGATTCAGGTATCCACCTGAATCTTCTCTTTGATTTGTGTTCCTCCCTTTTATGTTAGTTTAGGGTTTTATTTTTCGTTTTTTTTTTATTGTTGAGTCTTGTTTTGCGTTTTATTTTATAAAGTGTCTTGTTGTTCGAGAGGGCGATTTTACTGTCTTCACCCACAATTTGCCCAGCAAATTGTGTGGTGAAGACCTTATTTCCTTCTCGGTTGTTTTTTGTTGAGTTAGTTTTATGTTTGATTATTGCCCAACATTTTACCCATTTTGCCTAAGGCAAAGTGTGTGGGTGTTGGGGTGTCAGTTTGTGTTTTTAAAGTGTGTTTGTGTTATTGATCAGCATGTTAGCATGAAAGTTGGAATAGGATTATAGATGATGCCGTATGTAAATAGGTAGGACGGAATGAGAAATTGGGCATTAACTGTGAGGACTTGAGCTTTTAAAATGCTATATACATATGCAGCATCATTCTTTCTTGTGTGATAATGATCAGTTAGCATGTGTTGATCTAGAACTTGTCTGCATCTCTTAATTAAATCTTCATGTAACTTAGTTGGATTACTTAGATGAATTAGGCAATTTTTGTTCAAAGAAGCCCGTGGCCTAAAAATTCCCTATCGTGACATTTATCCTTTGACTTGCCTTCTTGAGCTTGATGATAATTCTTTCTAATCACTTATAGAAGCCTGAATTTTAAGTCGTCCCGGTCAAGAACTCAGGTCTAGAAGAACAAGGGATGAAAAGAAATGTTGGGTAGCACTTACTGGGCATTATCACCTATGATAGAGGTGTTGGGTTAAAAAAAAAGAAAAAGAGAAAAAAAAAGAAAAAGAGAAAAAATAATAAATAAGAAAAATTGAGTCCAGAAAAGAATAAGTGTGCTAGATGAGGAGGAGTAAGGAATCAAGGGCCGTCTGTTGCTCGAGAACCTAGTTCTTGACTTAGCCAGTTCCTAAATTTCCCCACCTTTTTGCCTTAAGCCATATTACAACCCGCTAAAGACCTAAGGATAAGTAGTTTGATTTTGTTCAAAGAAGTAGAGATGTAGAGGGCAGGCAAGCCTATGGAAAAACTTTGTTGATGTTGGTCAAGAGCGTAAACACTTAACCTTATACACTTAAGAGATGAGTGCTATCCATGTTGCCCAATAATTCTATCTTGACCTGTTTGATGGCAATATCTGTTTACATATCCTGTTTTGACTAACATATTGATGAGCTGATCTTTTGAGTCTGTGTTTTCTGTTTTGTCTTTTCTGTGTTTGAGTCTTGGGTAAGTTGCAACCATACACTTGAGGGCAAGTGTAATTCAAGTGTGTGGGTGTGATGAACCCATATTTATGTCCATCTTTTCTTGTGTTTTTCTTGTGTTTTTAGTCTTTATCGAGTCAATATGTGTCTGGAAGGACACGCAAGTCGAGAGATAATGTGGAGAGAAGAACAGGTAGATGCTGGGCAAATTCGATGGAAAATCTGTTGTTGAGATGGTAATACGATGCGAATGGGCATAGGGCTGGAAGCTTGTAGCTGGGCAACATCGAAATATCCAATCTACAAGTCAGATGTACCTGTCCATATCCTTAAAGCCAACAGATAGAGTACTCGGAGGAGCCAGGATCTTAGTCAAGACCGGAAGCAATTCAGGATGCAGACGATAAAGGGCAGGAACAGAGTCGGACCAGTAGCAGCAGAATTCTTTTCCTTCAAGGAAGAGGATAAGGATTGGATCTTTCTTTCCTTATCCTAGCCGAGCCTAACCAAAGGAGATATCTACCACGCAAGGAAAGAAGTATCGTGCATGCATGAAGAGAGAGGGTAGGTGTGATATGCATGGAAGATACCTTCATTAACAAGGAAACTTCCCTAAACCTTAATTTCCATCGCCTATATATATGGCCGACTCCATTGTGTATGAGAGGTTGATTTTACTATTAGTTCTGCATCCTAGGTCGAGAGAAAGTGAGGAAAAAACAAGTCCTACGGGCAATTACTTTTATTTCGTATTTTACTGCTTTAAGTTTAGTTGTTGGTGTGAAGCCAAGACCCTGGTTGCTGACTACGCTTTTGGGCAGCAACCCGTTTCCAGATTTATGCTAAGTATGTTTTTCTTTATTTGCTTTGTGTTCTTATTTACTATTATGTCTAGCTAAGTTTATTGTTTGGGTTTGATGTAGATGAAGTGATTCTAATATACTCATTCAAACTCGTGAGGTCTAATTGGTTAAGTTCGTTAATTAATTTTGTTCCCAAAACACTGAGGATTAATTTTAGACTTAATTGATATTGAAGTTGATTGATCACCATCTAGATATTGAGATTAAGTCATTAAGAGAAATTGGGATTAACACGAGAGTGTCTTTCGTGCCCAAGAAGGTAAAGGGTGTTGGAGAGCAGTCGGTATTGACCTACCTCTTGGCTGTCTTGGGTCTGTTTATTTTTAATGCCTGTTGGGCAGCATCGTCACTGAAGTGTCTTCGTGACTTTGCTGATCAAGAGAGGAGATCTTGCCTTCTGGTCAAGATCAGTAAAATTGATTAGACATAGGATAAGTGTGTTTGCATCGTGACTTCGTGACCTTAGGGTGTTAACTAATCTTTGCCTTAAACCAAGTGATAAAATCAGTTAATTGAATATCTTTGCACCAATAAACGAGTAAAGAGTAATTAGGATCATGGATTCTAAACCCAATCCAAACTGTTTTATTATTTGATATTGTTACTTGTTGAGTACAGGTTATTTAGATACTTCGTGACCAAAACCCTTTTGTTGAGCAACATCGGAAGAACAGATTACACCAGGTCCTTTGGGTACGATCCCACTTGCCGCTGACTACTACCTTGTTGGGCAAGAGGTGTTTATAAATATTATTTGTACGAAGTGTGTGATGACAGCGCTCCGTCACGAGCCCTAAGTCTATTTTACGTTTCGAGTCAATTAAACTCGATCTTATTCGATATTATTATTGAAGGGCCGAGCGAGACTGAAAAGTAGTCGAGAAGCGTCAAGTAAGCAACCTCGACCCAATATACCAGAAGTTAAGTGGGCTTTCTGAACTAAAATCAAATGATGAATGCGTGTACTATTTATGTATTACGTGCGCTTTTCAAATTGATTGACTTGCCTGAGTTTTAAATATTTTGGTATGGAATCATCTACGTGTTAAAGTTATTATGGTCCTGTGGACGCACGTGATAAAGGTCCTGTGGATGCACGGGATAAAGGTCCTGTGACAATGCATGCATTAGTTAAGGTGACTGTGAGCCTTGCTTCGGTTGGGTCAGTCACGGTGTTCGAAGAGGAGGCCTACTTCTCGACACCACAGAAAGATAAGCTGTAGATTGATTCATACCTAAGTATAAATGTCTGCAGACGATTTCAGAAAAGTATGAAAATGTTTTTATGGCTGTCACAAGTGTAAACTGTTTTAAACGATTATATATTTAACCCTTGTGATGCAGCAAAAGAGGCAAGTCAAATCATATAGCTCTAATGAGCAGAGTTTCAAATGTTTTTAGCATGTGTCCACTGAGTACGAAGTACTCACGCCCTGCATGTTATTTCTAAAACGTGTAGGATAGCTTTGGTGAGGAGGACGTGGTGTGCTTGGGCGGCTCGTTGTTAATATAAATCTATTTTGAAAGTTTGGCGTGAGGTTATGTGTCTTCATACATATAGCCTTCGAACTTGATGTCGTCGTTTATGTTCCGCTGCAACATCATTATTCTGTTGTTTTTGATTGCATGCTCGAATTTCGTTACTATGAGCGGTGTGCTCAAAATAATTCCATGTTTGTCTTTTAATTCTGCATGACTTGGATTCCCAAAATACTTATTATATTTTGTAACTGATGCAAATTATTCTTGCTCCTTTATTTTGAAAATTCCTTGAAAGCATGTTGATATTTGATAACGTTTATTGTCAATTACCCTTATTCTCGAGCATGAACCTTTGTTGAGTTAAGTTTATTTGATGGTTTCACCTTCACACTCCAATGGAGACTGGTCGTTCCTACACACCGGATTTTGGGGTGTGATAAATCCCTTTTGGTCACTTGGTCCGAAGGTCACGCTTCACCCCGGTCAGAAGGCCGTACTTCACTCCTCCTTAGATAGTAGTCATACCCAATCCCTCCAAGTATGACCCTCACCAACCTTCTCTTCCAAGCTTCCCGGCTCCACACCTATAGAGTAGACATAACTCATGGGATATCCATTTCCGGTAACAAGTCCAACCAGTCATCGATATATCTACGATGCGTGAGGTGAGTCCCTTGGTCAATAAACATGGCTTGATGCCTCGTCACAGTTGATGGATAGCCATTAGAGAAGCCCAAGACCGAGGAAGGACGCAGTATCCCCTTGCTCATTCCTCGCCTTCCAGGTCTACAACACTGAAGGCGCTGCTCAGCTACTCGGTCATAGGCATACTGAACATTGCTGTCTGTCATGCCCTGGCCTTTGGTTGGTGTGGTACAACCCTTACCGAGCAGAGATCACCCGCTAGGTTTGAACTACCTACGATATCTACTAAGACCTTTCTGGAACCACTTGACTAAACCGGATGCACAAATGCCTCACGAATATCTCACATATCAACAATTAATAATTTCCCCCACCCAAATCTCACTAGGGGAATTACTCACACATATTGAAATGCATAATCACAACGGTAGATAGACACATGAATAACATAAAATACGAAATACTTCAATTCAGAAAATACCTAAGGCAAACTACCTTGGATTTGTTCTCGACAAGAATTAAAATACTAAAAACGTAAATTGTTTGTGCGAAAATGTAAAAGAACTGAAAGTAAATTGTATCTTCAGCTGAACATTATCGAATGCTATATTAACTAACGTTTTGCCAGGCACACTTGCTGGACTTTTATAGTTAAGGTTGTGGCAGTCAAATTCCTCCTCCGGCAGACCATATCGGTGTGATTGCTTGTTTGCCATATTTAGCTCGATCTTGATGGATGCTTGATTGATCGGATTATTGATTGGCAATCACTGGTTGATTGATTAGGGTGATTTGATTGCCTTCCAGATCCTTCTGCTGCTGGAATTCGACATGATCTCTGCAAATCTTCTTCACGCGTCTTTCCATATTTGGCTTCGGCGGCTGGCTGCTGATGTTGGTTGCGGTCATACTGGCTGTATGTTTTGGTTGGCCTCACACCAGGGTACTTTTCTTCTCTTGGGGGAATCAGCTTCATGCAGTGGGCTGGAATTGCTTCAATAATGCCCAATCTAACCATCTTTTTTTCCATTTTCCCTGAACTGAGCTTCTTTCCTACGAACAATTGCTTTCTTCCCTAAATAGACATTACAGACACAAAAAGATAGGAAAAATTGGGCCAAATGGCCCAAAAGTCGAAGACGTATCACACCTACACACTTAAACCATACTTGCCCTCAAGTGTGCAGGTGGATTCACAGAAGATACCAAGAAAAGAGTTGAACGAAAAGGAATAAAGAGTTCAAGACTCGAGACTACGCAGTCAGTTGGATCAGCTTACATATGCATGCATCAACCATAAGATCAAACCACATACCCTTGAGCTTAGAATTAACATTTACAGAATGCAGCATCCTCTCACGCTCTAAAGTGTATGGTTAAGTGTTTACTCTCGCACTATGCCACTTCTGGTTCTCCTATAGGCTTGGTTGTTGATTCACAACAGAGTTCTTAGCACATGCAAAATTCATCACAGGGACTTTTAGGTTCATACTGGGCATACAGAGTGGGGGTTAGAATTTCTGGATAAGTAGTTTAAAACCTCGTTCCAGTCATACTGACCTCTCTTTTCAGTATTAACACTCCGAGTTTTCTTTTCTTTCTTGTTCAGAGCTTCTATTTTCTTACTTCGATTTAGCTTACTTCCCTTACTTCATCATTTTTTTTTATATTCCCAGCCATTGTTTTCTCAATTATGCTTTTACACTTGGAGTAATAAGATGCCTTTATCTTTTGTACAATGTGAGAGTCACATCTTTTATTCAATTTAAATTCAAGGGCTTCTGAAACAAATTAAATTCGGCTCATAGTGGTTAACAATGGTTTGCTCTAACTCAAGGAATCAATTCTGGGGCTCTAGACCAAAGAAAACTGCCATAATTATATGAATTTCACCAGCCAGCTAGAATCTACAGTCAAGTTCTAGGATCATCAAGCAGCATAGTCACACAAGGAATAAATGCAAATTAAGCTCAAAGACTCACATGTGAGAGTATTCAGTATGCTCACTACTGCTCACATGTAATTCTGCTCATCATGCCATCAAATACCCAAACCAAACAACATGCATATTTTACCAATACCACTTAACTTGCGCAACACAGATTCTAACTATACACTCGACTCATTAAACACCATTGACACAAAACATAAAAATCAAAAGATAAAAATAAATCCTAATCTACAAGTAGGGATAGAAAACTTAGTCATTTTGGTCGGAGGCATCCTCCTGCTCTCCATCAGCTCTAGCCATCAACGCTTCAATGCCAGTCCTCATGCCTGTCTTGATCACCACCATCTCCTCTCTCAGCATTGCCACTTCATCACGCAGCTCCCTCAGCTCTGCCAATATGGATGCCACCTAACCATCAGTAAGGTGTGGAACCGCCTGCTCTCCTGCCCTGCGCGGTTCAGCTGTGATACCCCGAGTTTTTAAACCTTTAGAGAGCGTTTAATTAACCGAGTGAGTTAAAAGATGAGAAATTAGGAGTAAAATTTTTCTTTTCTAAACGAAGAGAATTGAGTAAAACGTTTAAATTGCTTTGTGAGTTTTGTGTGAATTTGTCTGTTCTATTTATCTGAGATAATAATGATGTGATATGCTTGTTGAATTATTTATATGAAGATGAGTATGAGATTAATTTCTAGAATAATCCCGAGAAGTTTGCTTAATTGAAATAGCATAATTTTAATCGCCGAGAAATATATTTACGCCGATGAACTTAGAATAGAATTGAATTAGAATCTTCGAACTTAGAATTGCTTTTAAGATCACTGAGATAGGGTAATAATTTATCCAAAAATTGAGAAGGGTAATGAGGAGTTAATCTTTAAAGGATTAATAAACGGATTAATAAGCCGACTAATTTCCTTTTGAGATTTAAAAGACTAAATGATTGAACTCGTTAATCTTTTAATTGAGACGTGAAATAGGATTGAGATGAGTTAGTGTCAAAAGTGAGACGAGAAGAGGTTAGACCGTTTATAGTATAAAAAGGAATTAATACGAATCGTTTTATCCGGAAAACCTTTACGACCGGGTAATTAACACCCGTAACGACACGACGAAGACACGTGTCACACACCTCTCACTCCCTCACGCCACCTCACTCTTCCTCTCACATCACTCTTCAATTTTCAAGATTAATATCATGATGATGTCTTATGCATGGCATTCCAAGAGTGCATGCAAACTACATCAATCCTATCTATCAATCACATCTTAGACAATTTCAACTTTCAACAATTCACTTTATTCCTTTTGTTGGATTTCAAATTCCTACATCTAAGACAAAGAAAGAAGACTTAGTCATCTACACATCCCTCTCTCTCTCTCTCATTCGAAACCTCTCTCTCTCAAACAACAAAGAAGAACTCTCAATCTCTCCAATCTCTCCCTCACTCTTGGCATTCCCTCTCTCTCTTACATACTTTGATTTTTCTTTACATGCAACCATGTATTCAAGCTCCTCATCCATGAAAATGAAGTAGAAAATATCATCCTCCATTCATTTCATCCATATTCTCAAGAAAAGGTAATAATCTTTCAAGTTCTTGAGATTAAATTCAATGTTCATCCAACAATTTCTTCATTTTGGCTCTTAAGCCCTAAAGAGATGAGTAATTAATCCTTATCATATTCTTTTCTTTGAGGATTCAAGAAGACTTCCTTCTTCCCTTCAAGTCCAAGCTTTGAAGCTACAAATTCCATTCATTCCAATTCCAAGAGCCAATGAGAAGAATTCTTTTTAAATTAAAGTATGAAATTCATTTGTTTAGTTGTAAATGTGTATATCTCTAAGTCCTAAAAGAAAGAACTATGCATGCATGCTATTTAAATTATGTTTAGGCAAACTTAGGATGTGCATGTGATAATCGAGTGAGAAGAAATCGTTAGGAGAATCGAACATTAGGTTTTAATCGGTGAATTAAGAAAAGAAAAAGAAATTAAAACCCTAAAATCTTAATAAATACCGAAAATATTAAGCAAAATAGGAAAAATATAAATCTTTGAGTTATTGTTATTTTGATGCTTGATTTGATGTTTTTATCATGTTGAGAATGAGATTTTATGCATGAAAAATTGAGAAATAAAATGCACAAGAATGTGCATGTGTGTGTGCCGTGTGTTTTTGAAAGAAATAGAGGATTTATTTTGATGATTTTGTTGATGAATTGAGTGATGTTTTGATCAATGAGATGATTGTATGTTATGTTAATATAATCATACATGTGTTTAAGATGAGATTGCATGTTAAAATTTTTAAAGAAATTAAATGTGAAAATATAGAAAAGGTTGAATCTTTAAGTGTTACAATGTGTATGTATGAATACTAGTTTAAATTATGAATAAAGATAGAAGTTTTGATAAAAAGATTGAAATTTAAAAGCTTTAATTGATTAAAAGATGAAAAATGCATAAAAGATATGTTAATAAATGTTCTTGTATTAAAAATTAAAGACTTGAATTTCTTCTAAACTACAACAAAAAGATCTTTTATAATTTGACTAATAAAATGAACTAGTTAATAAAAATATTTATTAAAAAGATAAGTAAGAAATGGCTTAAAGATTAAAGACAAGAAAAGAAGAAATTATTAAAGAGATAAGTAAGAATAAAGAAAACCGAGTTTAAAAAGAATTAATCGAGTAGAAACAAAAAGGAAGTTCTAATCGAGTAAAGGAAAGATGCTAGACGAGTTAAGTTAGATATCGTATAAGTTAATCAAGAAATTAATGATAGAATAAAATGTCGAGTAATAAGTTGAAAGAAATTAATTAAATAATTAATTGAGTATGTTGTTTTCAACCAAACAAATTAAAAATAAACTGAGAAAAATTACCGAGTGAATCATTAGAAAAATAATAGTCGAGTTAAGAAAAGAGAATCGAATTAGAAATGAATAAGAAATTCTAAATTCATAAGAGTTTAAATAAGAAAGATAGAATAAATGGTTTGAGCCTTCATAAAAAGAAATGCATAATCGAGTTAGGTTTTAAGATCTAAATTAAATGTTTGTTAATATATTTTGAAGTATGATTGATTTATTTGAATTCATTATATGATTGAATAAATGTTTAAATTCATGATATTCGTTATGATGTGAAAGTTAATTGAATTATTTTGTATGCAAAATGGTTGAATGACTGATTGATAAGTCGAGAATCAAATGAAATCTTTGAAAGAAAGCTCGAGTAATAGAATGTAGACGATGACATTATTAATTAAGAACGAGAAAAGTGTTAAACCGTCGATTAATTGTATTAACCAATTCAAGTAGAGTTAATGTTTTAAAGACGAGAACGCGAGATCCCTTAGAAAGGTTAAGCGAGGAGAGAATCGACTCAAATAGAAGTCTTTCAGTAAAGTCCAACGCCTTTGTGTCTGTCTTTCATGTATCTTATTTTCCTATCGATGTCGAACTGTGAAGGATCGAGCCGGACGGATCATTAAGCGAGGACAAATAGCCCTAAACCACCTAGCTAGTTCTTCGGAAGTCAGGTGGGCTTTTCTGAACCAAAACTATCGATGAAAATTAGTTATACTATTGAGTATTATGATATGATTTTAAATATGATTGACTTGCCGTTTTTATTGAAGTTTGGTATGTGTTATCATATGTTTATATGAAGATGTTATTATCCTATGAAAGGCAGGAACCCACGTGTGGTATATGTTGAGGTGACTGTGAGCCTTGCTTCGGTTAGGCCGGTCACAGTGCTCGAGAATGAGGCCTACTTCTCGGCACAGTGAAATTGTTTGTGACAGATGATACATACTATTATATTATATGATATTTGACTGCGCAGTCTGTTTAAAAGAAAATGTTTTTAACATGCACAAGTACAACTGTTTTTAAAACTGCTTATATACTTGTGATGTTCGGCAAGGCAAGTTCAATTATTATAGCTTTAAGAAGCATCTTTATTCAAATGTTTTGGCTTGTGTTCACTGAGTACGAAGTACTCAATCCTGCGTGTGTTTCTAAACATGCAGGTTGACTGGATGGCGATGGCATGGATATTTGGTGGTGTGGTTTGGTTCTTTTGGTTGAGTCTAGTTGAATTTCAGACTGGCATTTGTACGTCTTCATACGTGCAGATGTTGGGTATTGATGCAAGTTTCCGCTGCAACCCTTTTGAATTGATGTCTGTTGATGCTAATACTTTGATTCTCATGTTTTTGATTCCGAGCGTTGTGCTCGAAGACCTTGAATATTTGTTAACCTCTTAAACTACTTGATTTGTACTTCCGAGCGATGGGCTCGTTGACTTGAATTGTTGTTGAACATTATCCTCTTAACTTGGTATATATATATGGGTGTATTCTCTTTTTGGAATCCTATCCCCGTCAACATGAAGTATTTATCTAAATTCTTGTTATAAGTGGTTTTGAGATGCTCGGATATTATTTCATTATACTTTGGAAGCCTAATTCGATTGCCTTATCTTCCATCTTTGTTTTCCCCGAGCTTGTTCCCTTTATTTGAGTTGATTGTTAGTTGTTAGGTTTATTGTTATTCGTAAGTCGCACCTCGAGAGTCGGGGCGTGACATCAGCCCTGCCTGAAGCTCCTTCCGGGTAAACCAGCGAATAGTTACCATGCTCATCCACCTCGACGATCCTCCACCGTGCGAAGCGCCCTTGGTCGAGGAACCTGGTGTCTGACACTGAAGTGTCATCAGGTTTTTCCACATTAAAATCGTTGAGATTCTTTGCAAGAATTGTCACCAAGGGGCAGAGGGACAGGTATTTGTTGCTGTGGGTTACTCCATACTTGAATTGCAATGCCACCGTGAACCCAAAGTTCACCCTTTTCCTCTCCAACATACACCACATCAGGAACACCTCATGCTGGATGACCACATTTGATCCTTCCAGGCGGTCATAAATGTTGTACGCCAGCCATCTGTGGCATATTTGTAGTGCTGGGTCATGAACTTTGTTGGACTTGCTGATATTCTTCATGTACTTATCCTTGGTGGAGATGATTGACCAGTAGTGGTCAATCTGAGATTTCCATTACGTTGAGGCCATTGTCTCTGCCTCTTTATACTCTTCCTCATAAATATCCTGTGGCTTGAGTACTCCTAGTTGGATGTTCAACTTATTGATAGAGAGAGGGAACATCCTACCCTGTAGTTGAAAACGCAGGGTACCAGGAGTCTCGATGGTGTAGTTGCTACGGGGTTTGAATTCAACCGACCCCATGAATTCCTCCGACATGCTCTTGTAAGCTAAATAATTCCATTCCAAAACTTTTCCCTAGCTTATTCCTTCGAAATACTCCACCACTTTCTCCTTAATTCCAAATCCCTCCAATGATTCTGTGAGCAGGAAGTACCATGGAGTGATCTCCCTGTTTTGGAGGACGGCATACCTTTGGCTGTCTCTCGGCATACTAAGATCAAATATAATCAAAATCATCAAAACCAAAAATCTCTATTTTTGGTCATAAAAATCGGTAAAAAGAGGAAATGAAGATCAAGAGTTTTGGCTTCAAATTCATTCATAGAACTATGCTAGGATTGATTTCTAGACTCTAAACCAAATTGAAATCGAGCTCTCCTTCATGGCATGAGAGTGCCGAAATTTTAGAGAAATGGAAGAGGGATTTTTCTTGAGTTCAAACTACTAGAATCGAACAAAGATCAAAGAACTTACGAACTCTTGAAAACTTGATTGATCGAAGGCTTCAATCCATGCAACTCTAAGCTTTAATCACTCTAGAATTGAACTCCATCCTTGGCACAAAAGCTGCCGATTTTCAAAGATAAAAGAAATGGATGAATCCTAGTCTTGAATTGATCACCATGACGAGAGGATTACAAATACCTTATTAGTTTAGTCGTTGGATGATCGGAGGCTAAGTTATCACCATTCTTAGAGCTTGAAGAATGTTTGTCAATGGTGGATTAGTGTGTGTGTGTGTGTGTGTGTGTGTGTGTTTTTGCCGAGAGGGAGAGAAAAGAGAGAGATGCCGGTGTGAGAGAAAGATGAGAGAGAATTAGAGAGAGAAATGATCGAGAGAGAGAGTTTGTGTTAGACAGAGTGAGAGATTTGTGAGAGTAAAAGGAATTAATAGAGTTTTAGTTGCACCCGGTGATAAAAAATGCGATATAAATTTCGCCGGAAGAAAAAGTTATTCGGTGCAGTTTAACCCTACTTTTTCAGTAATCTCTCAAACGAATAAAAACTCACCACGACTCTTTCTCAACGTCGAAAAACTCTCTACTTCATCTCTAACTTCACCAAATAAATCAAGAAATCCAGAAATCAAACTTTCAGATTAAAATTCCAAGAAACAAAGAAAAAGTCGGAATTCACTATTTATATTAGGGTTATCTGGACTTTCAACTGAATATTCTCTCAGACGGTCTCTGATGACTCTCAAACCTATCTAAAAGCTTCTAGAACCAATTCTAAATTCAAAAGACACTAATAGACAAAATTCGGAAAAGTTCGATAAATAGCGAAAACTTGAAAAAAGTTACTATTCATTAAAAAACGAAACTTCTCAGAATTTTTCAAAATTTACACTCAAACTCAAACTCATATAATCATGCTCAATCAATTCATCACACAATCAATTTGGATAACCGAATGATAAAACTCATGTAAAGGCATTCAAGGGCATTTTAGTAATTTTACGAGAAAATTTCTTTTCTCGGAAATTTTTATCACATAAAGGCATATAATTAAGGCACATAAGCTCAATTAAGACAAACTTTAAGACTTATAAGAGATCGGAGTATTACAGAGTTGAAACTAAAAAATCTTCTCGACGAATTCCACGTTGTCAAGCGGGCTCTGCAGTCATCGTTGAAGATTCGGATCCCTGACTCAAAGCCGTTCGAGGGTGCAAGGAGTTCTAAGGAACTCGAGAATTTTCTGTGGGATATGGAGTCATATTTTTAGGCAGCTCATATCATGGATGATAAGAAGGCTTCGATCACCACCATGTACTTGGTGGGGGATGCGAAATTGTGGTGGCATTCTAGGCAGTCCGGAGATGCCAACACCCGGAATAAGATCAAAATGTGGGACGCGCTGAAAAGGGAATTGAAGGATCAGTTCCTCCCATGCAACACATCGTGGCTTGTGAGGGATGTATTGAGGAAGCTTAAACATACTGGCCCGGTTTGTGAATATGTCAAGGAATTCATATCCTTGATGTTGGATATTCGTGAGATGTCCGAGGTGGATAAGTTGTTCAACTTTTTGGTTGGTTTGCAAGCCTGGGCTCAGGCGGAGTTGAGACGCCAAGGAGTTAAAGACCTTGCTGCCGCCATTGCTGCAGCTGATGGCCTTGTGGATTACAAATCCACAGGCACGTCTGAGTCCCGTTAGAAGAAAAAGGAATCGGGCAAGAAGGAGAAGGACAAAAAGAGCAAAGGAAATCGGAAGAAAAAGAAGGCCAATGAGAGAAATGCCGGTGGATCGAAAGAGTCGTCCCAACATGCTG